>JABSTR010003639.1:0-58761 GCA_013339765.2 Haemaphysalis longicornis
TGTGTGTTTGTTTTGTGTGTGTGTGTGTGTGTTTGTGTGTGTGTGTGTGTGTGATGTGTGTGTGTGTGTGTGTGTGTGTGTGTGTGTGTGTGTGTGTGTGTGTACAGAATTTTAGCCCGGGTTGGTAAAATGTGCTGCCACGTAGTCTGTGGCTCAGAGTCGTCAACATAGCGCATGAGGGTCACCCACACATCACAAGGCCAGAAAATAACAGCACACGGGCTCATAGTACGTCTTCCAATGCGGAAGCAAAACCATTTTCTCTAGCTTTTAAAGACGAACCTCAAAGAAATATAATCAGAGAAATACAGGCAAAAGTGTCCCTTATAAGGAGCAAGACAAAACAGAGTAATAATCTGCAACTCACAAAGCACGGCTATTACTTGTCGAAGGTCGTGGTTCATCAAATGGAGGAACACAAAATGATACTCCAAATACCACCAGAATCTTTTAAGCTCAAATGCGTCTCCATTTTAAAATCCCCGAGTATGGCAAGCACCACGCAATTCTCTTCAAAATTTCCTCGACAGAAAACCTGTGCCTTTGGACTCGGGTGTCGTCGTGCCACAAGGTAAACATTCGAAATAAAAGAACGTGTGTGACCAGAGCACCTTCAGTCAAAAATAAACAACGCTGTTCTTTCTAAGGACGCATTGCCAAACGGAATGCCTTTAAATAGGCTGAGGGGAATCTGTGAAAGATATCAAGAAGAAACACTTGCTATCTTTCAGGCCGAGGTGCACCAGACCCTTTTTCCCTCCCTGCAAGCAGTGCAGAAAAAAATGGCAGCATCTCCACTTCGTGGACGATGGCGCGGGTGCGGAGTACGGGGACTCGAACTGACATCGAAGTTGCGCCCCGCGTGGCACCCGATTTGCGCCCCGACCATCATTAAATTTGAGCCGTCAGTTGCACCTTGCAGTTTCTTTAAATGAAACTGCAACTCACGGCTCAAATCGTATTTCGCTTCATTCTCGCTTGACGGTGGTGTGAGCGCTAATAGACGCGGACGGACATTGGGAAGTCCTAAGGTACTCCGCACCGTTACAGACGAGGGCGTAAGCCATTTCAGTCTCGTGTACTAACTCAGGGTCGTAACCCAATGCGTAAGACGACTGACACTAACTCTGTCTAGTCTACCAGACACGATATCGAATCCTACCGGTGCCAGTGTGATTTTTTGCGATTGTAAATGCTATGCGCACGGACGCGGAAGGACATTCTCGCTGTCCTAATGTGCTGCACACCTAAAATTGAGAGAATCCTGTCTAGGCGGCTCGGTCAAGTGGCACGATGGTGAACGTCCAGTTCGCGGATGTCGTCTATTTTATATTTTTTCTAGTACACTATACCCGGAGGTAGGTACTATCGCCAATTTCCCCACTGTTTTACAGCCTGATCCTCCAAGCAAAAAACTGCGCATGCGCATATTTCGCCCGTACAACGCTCAAGCTAACAGCGACGTTCATACTACGTCATTGCTGGGGTGCAATGCTGTTCGGGAGGTGTACGTTCTGTCGTTAGCGTTGTCTTGGTGCGCCATTTGTAATCCCCACCGCATGGGAAGCCAATGGCACCGACACCTGGCGCGTCCAGGGATTTCAATGCAGCAACTTGAAATGACCGCTTAAGCTGGTCTAGCGGTGCTGGGACAAATATCAGTTTTTTACACGGCTCTTTTACCTTGCAGTGAAATACACTTATAAATGGTGCACCCCTCATAACGATGGTTGAGGTTTCCCTGCCCTCTGCACTTACTTCCGCTGTGACTCAATGACATTGACATTTTTGTTCCTGTGTCGCAATACTGACAGCTATCCGGGTCCTAACTCTGAAGAAATGATTTCACAAGTGCAAGCAATGCCAGGGGCCATGAAACATGTAGCGTATCTTTTCTACCGACAGAATGCATGCCTCCGACAGCATCCTTCGACGGTAGCCAAGAAATATTGAGGCAATGGGGGCCTTTATGACACTGAACCAGGTATGTCTTAAATGGAGCACACTGCTAGTGTGCCAGAAAACGTGGCAGGCAAGCTTGGCAATCCGAATGATGGGTATGAAAGTAGACTCCGCATAAAATATATTTTAATTCCCGGCTTGGCGGAAGCGTTGCCACAATAGCAAAAGCCGTGGCATAAATTACACCCGCGTCCCTGGGCGCAGTAGCGCGCTACCTTTGCCATTCAGCCACTGCTGTGTGTTTGCTGTGAATCTTTTTTCTTAGGTTCTTTATCACGGATCGTCGGGAAAAACTTCGCACACGTTGTTCACGTTGTTCAGCTACGTTATGTGACGTTGCACCCTAACCGCCAGGTACCGAATTTTTCTTCGAGACACTGTCTTCGAACGTACTTGTCGCAAGAGTGCTGTCGCGGCTTTTTCGGGTTAATGCCCGGGCGGCTGTTGTCGAAAGTATCTTGCGTCATGAGCGCGTATAGCCTCGACTTGTTCAGTCTGATGAGGTAGCTCCGCACGGTGAATGGCATTTTTCAATTGAAAGACTTTGACTTCTTCTTGATACAAACGACAGCAGCCCTGCTGTGGTTTGGTATCACGCCCTTGTGCTTGCAATGGTTGTTCTGCATTGCGGCTTCTTAATCAGCGTCACTTGCTGCCTGCATATATATGCAACCGCTTTCCTTTTTTTGTTCCCATATAGTGGGTAAAAGCCGCGACATATTGTCGCCCACCACTCCTTCCTTTTTGCGACGTCGATCTTCAGTTGTGAGGAGTTTCCGTCACCTGGGCTTCATTGAAGTAGAACGTTTTGGCAAGGCGGCTCTACGGCCAGCAGAGGGGACGATGAGAGACGCCAGTGAGTACGTGCTACTACGCTGACACGGCAAGCTGTTTTACGGCGCTGCACGCTCTTTCGCCGTCAACCTAGGGTCCATAAGTATGTTGCAAAGAGTTCTACAAAGTGCCATCAGCTGCAATGAGCAATATTCGGTAGTGTTTCATTCACTGCAATAGGTGTGTAATGAATAAAGTATTTGTGTTCTAGGTGATTTAAAGAAATTTTCAAATTAACATTTGTAAACTATTTTATGAAACACTAACAAGCCCTTTTTGCAGCAGATTTGATTTTTCCTACAAAACTCATTGAAAAAAGGCAAGGCTCAACCAGTCGATTCATCGAGGAGTGTCAATGACGTTGCTTGAGTCCTTGTTCAACTCCAAGTGAACCACCCTTCTGCACGGAATGACGCAAACTTGGACACGGCACGAATTACCACATTCATGCTCATCTAGTTGGGAACAAGTAATCAAGCATGGCAACCGAGATTAGTAAAATTATTGTGAGTAACATTTGCGAAATTCCTTGACGGGTTGCTACGTTAAATATCCCGCTTCTTTCTTTTGTTTCTCTATATGTAGGCGAAAGTGCGTTGCAACACTACCTTGCTTCCAACTGCTCTGCAGCGAAGTTATCATGGGGGAAAACAATACAGCCAGCCTACAGCACACCCGAGCACATCGGCTACCGATTTCGGTGGCGCCCAAACAAATATTCGCCGTCACGGATTTCTGCTTCTTTACTTCTCTACCACCGCTGGCCACAACATCTTTGTAGCGCATTCGATTTTCCGCCGAACTCTGAGATGCCACCGGAGCGTTTATTGACACATTGCTCTTTCAGGGTCCATCCTTGTTTACTGGAGAATAAAAATCAGCATTGTGAGATACGCTCAAAATCTGAGCTTGGCTTATTTCTTGTAATTGCTAAAGTCTAGAAGTATACGATTAGGGTCTTAGGCATTCCAGACAAGCCATTGCTATCCTAAATTGCTGTCAAGTAGGCTTCAGTGAACCACTTTTGTGCCCTTTGATTTTGCCAGCAAGATGTCGTTGGTATTCCGAATTACTTTTCTTTCAGCGGTTTATCCAATGTTCAGTATCTGGAACATTCGATACCGTCTGATCTTGTCGTTGAAAATTTTGTAAGGAAGAAAATTAGCACCATTTTTTTCCGTCAGACTTTTTGCGTATTGCCTAGGCTATCTAAGCGTCATAAAATGTGGGAAAATTCACTGAATATTTGTTTATTTTGAGGACAATTGGTTAGTGGCTCACTCACGCGTTCCCCTATAAAATCAGAAGCAAAATTGCAAATTTTGGACAAACAGGCTGAAAGACTCTTCGCCCAGTCAAGATAGCCTCGAAGCACCCTGCAACAAAAATTACTACTTTATCAAATAGGAAGGTATATAAGTATTTTCTTAGCACGCAAATTTAAACCCCATGATTGGATGAACACGGATACTCTTTTTCCACCTAAACACGAAATATGGTGCAACAATCCCCATACCTCTGCTTCAGCGGTAGTGGTGTGACTAGAGGACAAATTAATGCCGAAGTCAAATTAAGAAGGCGACAAAACATCAAAGAGGGAAAGAGCTCATGAGTTGGTTGGTGTCTTCCGCCTTGACGTTTTCTTCAACAAGATGAAATGGTTGCGTGGTGTGTGCGGTCAGGAGTATTTATATGAAAATAACTATGGTGTTAGAGAATTTAGAGAAACCGCTTTAAATGCGTGAAAATTCTGAGTGGTAATATAAGATGCAAATCGTGAAGTCACAGAACGAAAAACATTCACCGCTGGACGTTCCTTAAGTGCCTGTCAATAGAAAAGCAACTTGGTTATCGACACGGAACAAATATGTCAGCGTTTGCAAGCACGGGGCCTTTAATGCGGATCAGAAAGAGTAGTTGAATGGCACAAGGAGCAGTTTCAAAAACACAGGAGGACTGCCTTTTGGTAGTTATGAACGATGCAAAACATTTGTACTAATGGCGTGGAGGATTCGCCGAATGCATGGGATTTGAGAAAATGGCAAGATGCATCGGTTAACAATCGCGGTAACTGAGGAACCGGGTTGTCAAGCCAAAATAATAATTACCGATTAAGACAGGAAAGAGAAATGGCCATTGGTACTTATGTCAGGGCATCATTGACACTCCGTAAGCGTGATAGAAACGGAGATGCGTATCAGTACATAACACGCATAGGCCATATACTGTCAGGAGCCTTGATTCATGTAATGTTCAAAGCCCACCGGTAAAGTACGTGCTGCCTTTAATTGTTCCTTGCCTCTTGTACATCTACAACTTTTCAATCAATTTGGGGCAATTTTCTGTTAGCATGCAATGTGCCAGATTAGCGGTTATTTACAAAATATCGATAAAATGTACCAGGAAATTATCGGCCAATGTCTGTGCTTCCATTCTTCTCTAAGGGACTTGAACGCTTAATTCATCGACGGTTATATAACTTCCTTTTAAAATAAGATATGTTGGTTGTTTGCCAGTATGGCTCTACCAGAAACAGGTATACTGAGCACACATTACTTGAACAAAAGGAGTGTATTCTAAACAAATTTGAATGGCGGTTTCTTACCTTAGGGAGGTTAGTATATTTCAGTAAAGCGTTCCACTGTTTGAATCATGAGATCCACTAAAAAAACTGGTGCACTAAGGTGTTCGTGGACACACCCTCAAACTTTTTACATCCTACCTCAGTTCCCGCTCCCAATACGTTCTGATAAACCACTGTCCCTCTGAAAACCTTAAGGTTAGAAATGGTGTACCGCAGGGCAGCCTTCTAGGACCCCCTCTTTTTAACATGTATATAAATGATATTTGCAACAATATTAAGGCCGTGAAATATCTAATTTATGCGGATGACCCCCGCCTATTCCTCTCTTCCCGTGATATTGTTGAACTGAGAAATGCGGCCAATAGGGCATTGACATCATTAGGAAAATGGTCTTTCCTTAATTCTTTCAAAATAAATAGGCCAAACTTTAAGGCTGTAATATTTCATCCAAAAGGAAAACGTGTTCTGAACCCGCCTCATTTTTTAGGGAATACTGCCGTTGAATATTTTACGTCACTTGGCATAGTTTTTGCTGCTACTATGTCATGGAACGCCCACGTAAGCAAAATATGTGTCGCTCTTTCAATGTTTAACAGGATAATTTGGCGCAAAAAAGGTCTGTTACATGCACAAACTAAATTGGATCTCTATTATGCCTTTTTTTATTCCCGTATAAGTTACTGTTTCTTAGTATGGGGGAACACCACGGTAACAAATATTCAAAAACGTGTGTCTACAGTAGTTGCTACTTCGTTCGTTAGTAAACGTGTCGTATGATTTCCCAACTTTATTTGTACCAGCAGTATAAAATTGTTAGAATTGACGGCATGTTCGACTACAGATTTGATTTTTTCAGCAGTCAGCCAAAAGGACCCCGCTTTTTTGAGTTTCCTAACGCTTACACTTTATCTCAATTCGTACACGACTCCCGAAACAAATAAATTTGTCTTACCACGTTGTAGAACAAATTATGGCTACAGTATGCTAGCGCATATTCTTCCAACCTATCTCACCAAGCCATTGTATGAAGACGTGACCCGCATGTCATTTCACTTCGCAATACCTTTGTAACATTAGGTGTGAATACATTTTCGTATAAAATTGATTGTAATTGCTTCGTCTGGAAAGTGCCTTATATTTAGCGAAGTAGGAAGCCCGTCTGTGAGCAAGGCTTCGCTAGCGAAGCCGAAGCGTCTTGTTTCTTGCTTTTAAAACTGTCAAACTTTTTTACTGCTTCTTTTAGGCGGTGTATCCGGTTTTACTTGGCCTTGTGTTTTGTTATATTCTTGTATGAACAAATGCTTCTTATGTGCATATATTGGTTGTAAACAAATGTTTCGAGTGTCTGCAATTAATCATGCTGTTTTTGTTTCCACTAAAGAAGGACAATTTGTTTTCTTGAAATTGCACAGTGTTGTTGCGTAGGCTGACCGGTAGGGATGGCGAGGTTCGTCAAGCAGTCGTTAATGACTGCGTTTTTCTTGCCGTCAGTTTTTTTGCCAGTAAAAAACCTGAAAAAAAGCGATTGATTGATTGATTGTCGACAAGTAAAATTATCAATATAAATTATTTAAAGTTCAAAAATACCCAACTGAAAATTATTATATGATACTAAAAAACTAAAAAAGTTACATTTGAAACAGCGTCTTAAGAATTGTAGCACTTCATTTCCTTGTACTTTATCCTGTATCAAGAATATTTACCAGACACACGCAGGTGCAACACTAGATGGTCTCCGGGCTAAACGTTGCTTTCTGTAAATGAGAGGGGCCCCGAGTCATTTTAGAGCGCAGCATTGACTACCTTATACGCGCAGCATAGATAACGGGATTTAAAAGTAGACAATAAAGGCCCTACCCGAAGTCCTAAGAACCGGAAACTCTTTTTGCTTTCTAGCGATGAATACACAGTCAAGGCTTTCTACAGGGAGCATATTTATCTCGAGCACTATTCGAACATTTTCTAAGAAAACACGTCTACAAAGTACACACATGTCAATATATGTTATGTCCCAAACCATATTTTCAGAATATTTTTAAAAATTCTTACCGCACCCACTTAAGATGTATATGTCAATTTAATTTGGTGCTTGCGTAAACGCCTAATAATGTGTTAATAGTTTGTTCTTGTATCAAAATGGTGTTATCAATCAATCAATCAATCATGTTTATTTACGTGGCCAGGAACAGCCAGAGGCCTGAGTGCTGGCGCACGGATAGTTACATGAAAACAAAATTAAAGAAACATATAGCAAGAAACAAACAAGCGACAAGACACACACTAATTGAAGTAGTGAAAATGACAGAAATAAAGCACAGGCGGAGCCTGGGTACAGGTAAAAAATAAAAAAAGAAGATGCCTATGTTGCTCTGCCTGTCGTAAAGGCCACACGACAGGCAGAGTAACAAAGTTTGACAGTAATACAACAAAAACAACGGCAAGAGTGTAGAGACAAATGATAAGACGAACAAATGACAGTAAACAGTTTCAAAAATAGGCAACTATCAGTTGGATAGACACAACCGCAGAGAAACCAAATTCCAGAAAAAAAAAGAACGACAGACATATCATAGGTGTTTAACATACCTTATTAAACAGCGCTGTACGGTAAATTGTAAAGGATTTCTGAAAGATGTCAAGGCGTTCAAAGAAGCGGTTGTAACAATTCTGTATTCTGCGCACAGGAGAATGATTGGAGTTGCGCGCAGCGGTCAAGAACGGGCGATGCGACCTGGTAGGCCTTTGTGGTACACTAAACTCTAAACAGTTAAGCAGGTGTGCGCAAGAAAGGTCACCATGAACAATTTTGTGAAGAAATGTAAGGTCTGCACGCATACGTCTGCAGTTCAAGGAAGGGATGGAAGGGACTATGGGTAAGTCAGAATCAGGATGAAAACTGTGATTGTGATGACGGTGCTTAAATATGGATAAAAATTTCTTCTGTACACGTTCTATTATTTCACTACTAGATTTGGAGATGCCGTTCCAGGCAACAGAAGCATATTCTAACTGTGGTATACATATTGCATTGTATAGCATTAGAAATGGATCTGGAGAAGAGAATTCCTTTGTAATCCGACACACATTTCCAAGGCTTCGGAATGCTCTCAAAGAGAGGGTACTGTCAAAAAGCACCCCTAGGTCCCTAATCTCCTCAACCCTTTGCAGAGGAGCTCCCTCAATACTGTAGGAAAACAGCAGACGGTGGGTTTTCCGGCTGTAGGTGACAACCTTTGTTTTAGTGGGGTTTAAAATTAGGCAGTTTTTCCTGCACCAGACCGATAATTCCGACACATCCCTCTGCAGGCACAGCAGTCCTGAACACCGCTAATGTGCTTAAATAGTTTGACATCATCAGCATAGAGAAGAAAAAAAGAGTTTGTTAACACTGTTGAAACATCATTGATAAAGACAGAAAACAATAATGGACCCAGCACGGAACCCTTGGGTACACCACTTGTTGCAGGGTAAACACTAGACTTTTTGTAGTTAAAATATACATAAAAGGACCGGTCAAGGAGATAGTTGGACAACAAGGCAACAAGGCTTGCGTCTACACCAGACTTAGCAAGCTTGTTAATTATTAACTGATGGCTCACCACATCAAACGCCTTACTAAGGTCAAAATAAATAACGTCCAACTGGCCGTTTTCACAAACTGCAGCCGAAGCCTCTGTCATAAAGCTTGCAAGATTTGTGAACGTCGATCGACCCGAGAAAAAGCCGTGCTGATTTGGTATCACAACGTTCTTGACGCAGGCAGCAAGAACTTTGTGCAGAGCTGACTCAAAGAGTTTTGAGGCGACACAAAGGAGTGAGATCGGGCGATAGTTAGAAACGGCTGACTTATCACCAGACTTAAATATTGGAAAAACTCGAGCAATCTTCCATGCACCAGGAAATTTACCTAAAAGTAAGCAGTTATTATAAATGGAAGTTAAGACAGGCACAAAAATATTGACGTAAGCCTTCATGAGAGCTGCTGGAATTCCATCTGCACCACAGGAAAATGATGGTTTCTTCCGTTGAAGGCTATCATTGACAATTTTTTCATCGAACCTAATTGGGTTAAAATTAAAGTTATTAAACGATAGGCGTTGGCCATTGCCATCTGGCAGTTGAAAGACAGAATGAAAGTACTGAGCAAAACTGGTGGTCACATCCTCAACCTCTTCACCATCGGAATTAAGCAGGCTAACGTGTTCTTTAGACGCCTTAGAACGGCCACGTACATACCTCCAGAATTCAGCCGGTTTCTGAGACGCAGCAGCCTCTAACGATTCTATATAGAGCTGGTGGTCACGCCGGTGGAGGATTTTACAAAGTGAGCGATACCGACTAAACTCCGCTTTCCACTTGTCAAGCCCGGAACGCTTGGCCTTTTTGTGGGCGCTATCGTTAAGTTTAAGCGAACTTCGAAGTTCTTTAGAAAACCAGTGGGGAAATGTGGAAGAAACAGGCTTATAACAAGGGAGATACTTTTCCATGCCACTTCTGACGATTTCGGTAAAACGTCGAACCTGTTCGTCAACATCATTGACATCCAAAACACTACACCATTCAGCAGATGAATAAAAGTGATACAGCCCAGCATAATCTCCACGCTTGAAAGCATATTGCGGAACTGCACAATTGTCAACACCGCCAGAGCGATGCTGGGTCGCGACCGAGACAGAGACAACAAGAGGGGGGTGAAACTTGTCGGGGTGCACAAGGGATATTTCTGAGGCACACACTTGTACGTTTTTTAAGTTTGAGAAGCACACATCTAGAACATTACCACAAGGGTTTTCTATGCGGCAAAACTGCTGCATGGAGGTGAACGATTGAATGATTGAACGATTTTTATTTATAAAATATTTCAATAAAATTGGGACCTAATATTTGCATTTTGAATTTCATCAAAAAGCAAGGGATAAGGAATTAATGAATAAACGAAGAACCTGTTCAGCAGTCGGTAGTTATAAGTGATGTTTAACTTTATGATGGCAAATTAAAAATAGCTGTGCAGTGAGCAAAATGCGGACAACATGAGCAACGTCGACGCATAGCTGAATTCTGAAGTATCCTAATCTATTATTGTACTTTTGCAATTGAACTCAACACAAGGCTGTATGAGCTCACTTCAGATGCAAATAGCGCATGGTACAATTCAAGTTTGACATTTACCGGCATCAATGCTCTACAGCACCATAATACAGCCACTACGATAGAAAGCTGTGCTCACAGATATTGTACATCGTTATTACAACTATGATTAGAATCAAATGCTAGTCTGAAAAGCTCATGTTTGTCAACAAGTTCATTATCCCTGTCAAATAGCGAGATCTTATGCTGCAGTGAAAACGCGTTAGGTTTGGCCTCAATGACGAAGTCATTGTTATTACCAAATTTAGTTTATCACAGCCTGGTTTATGGCAGCTGTGGAATTTTTCAAGCCCTATTACACTGTCATAGAAAAGGTCAGGGTCGCTGCCAGTATACAGCAGATTTATATCATCAGCGCGCATAAAATACTCAGGAAGGCGGTCAATATATGCTATATCAGCAATATAAACATTGCGCAATATCATTCGATACAGACTACCCTTTCTCACATAACTCCGCATTAGAAAAAAAAATGACTTTGGGCTATCTGTGCACCTGCAATGGAGCCCGATTTTTCATATAGGACGTTATAACTATAGAACGCAACTCCGTAGTTCCAAAAGCAGAGACTTACAGTTTAATACATTTTCATTCATGATTAATGGATTCATAATTTAGGGTAATATATTGAATGCTAAAATGCTGCTAATAATCCATGAAAGGCAAAGTAACAATAAGTGATGATGATGATGCTTTTGTTCCAAGGCACGAGGCCAACAAAGGGAAAGAGCGCCAGAGAAGAAGCTATTTAATGGTTGAGATTATAAATGCTAAAAACTGTGAGTAAAACTAAAAGTGGCGCATTGGCGCAACAGTCACCCACGCAGCAAGGCCGAACCATTGACGTACGCCCCATCCCGAAGTACCAGCTGGAGGAATGTTCCGGATCAAGATTTTCGTTCTGCCTGGAGCGGTGTCGATCCCTTCCTCTACTTGCGTGAGTTTTGGGCGGCGGAGGCGCTGTTGTGAGCGTATTCCGGACCCGGCACACTCAAGCGTGGACCTCGTCGATAATTAGCGCGGTCCTCGGTATCGGCTCGTATCACGTGCCAACCTGCATTGAATGCAGCTGTTTATCAATCCTGCGTCAACCGCTACCCTTCAACTCTGAGTGACTTCAGCGGAAACGATCAGGGGATGTAATGCTGGGGTGAAAAGTAGATGGTATGTTTTACCTAACACCTACCCTCAATGCTTAAAAAGTACCCAGTGCACGAAACTTATTAAAAAGAGCATTTTCATTGACAAAACACTTCAGTTATGGTGAGTTAAAACTACGAAACGTTTTTCGCAATTCAATATTATTACCTCACCTCTCAACCGGTTCCCGAAGCGGTTTAAGCTTTTGCACCACTTCGCGAGCCGGTTCAGTGCATGATTTAGTCGAACTAGAACTGAACCGGGAAGATATAAGTTTATCCCAACCTGAACCGCAACCTTACAGGTATTTTTTTCCGGTTTGACAGGCCGGTATATATATTTCAATAATTAAGGAAACACAAAATTATTACAAGTATTATATGCCCATCACCGCAGTGATCCTGTAATAGAACCTGTCTAGAAGAGCTTTGCAATAAATGCTTGCAAAAAATTTTCTTTTTCACAACTCTCCATTATTCGCACAATTCAAAAAACGGTTGAAAAAAACTTGATATGCAAGACTAACAAAAGAATGCAGGAGCCTTTCAAAGCTATTACTTTGAGTTAGATATACTGTTTAAATGTTTTTTAGGAGAGTTTCACGGTTACTTTGTTGTTGTCTGCAGTTAAACACAAACCCTTCGCACAAACTCAAAGTAACGTCCGGTGTTGAGGCAAAGTGTAACAACACATCTTTGGTTCCGACATCGATTTACGGAAAAGCAGGTAAACATTATCCTGCCAACCGAACATAGTTTTATCATCACTTTTGAAAGCGAAATATAAAATGGAACTCAAAACTGAACTGCTTATAGAGTAAATCTATTTTATGTACCTTGTTTTATAGTGAGCGTGCATTAAAGTGTAACGCACAAACGTTTGAAAGATCTAAACTTTTAACATAGCAAGGCAAGGCTAATTCATGGCAGCACATCACAAATTGTTTAGAGGGACTACTTCATCATATTTGCGACAAATAGTTTTCAGATGTCTCTCAAGGCAGTTTTGCATCGCACACGAGTCGCTCGTTTTTTTTGCGAAATATTTTTCATTCAATGAGAAAGCTGACTTACACGCATATTTCACGTTTTTTTCTTCACGCCTATTCAAATACTTTCTTAAGACCTAGGTAAAGCTGCTCGGTAGCGTAAGTTGAATGTTTGCCGGCTTTGCTTGCTCCAACATCGTATCTCACTTTCTCGTATATTTTTACTGCGAGGTAGTGTTACAAGAACTGGAATTAGGGACACGTAGTTGGAGACGCGATTCAATGTTGAGCTTCAAGATTGGCTCCTTCTCTGCACGGGGCACCTTGAGTAATCTTGGTTATGGCATTGGCAACATAGTGAACCCCGAACCCCGAAACATAACATGGAACCAACCGTGGCGGTGTCTTTATAGGTGGAGGGTAAGAAACCACGAACGGTGGTGGTGGGAGCCTTGGTCAAGCTTGAGGCGATATGATCCCTGTCTGTCTACCCGGCAGGGAGATCCGGGACCTCTTCAGCTACCAAGGTCAGCATGCAGAAGAAATTACCCCCGTCCCCTGCATTTATTACATGCAGTAAGGTATTTTCAAGACCCTCACAGACATGATTGCTCCCGGAAAAACGCTCGCGCCGAAGTATCCTTTCAACCACTTCCAACCACGACTTTCTCGCAAACCCGAAAACTACCCCCGCTTATTGACAGTCGAATATGTGGAAAAAACAAAACCTCGGTCTTAGCAATCCATATTCCTGGTCTCGAAGTTTCTGCAAGGTATCCTTGGCCATGTATACAAATATAAAAAATTGGCCGCGTATCTGCTCCTTTCGTTGCAAATGCCGTCAAAAGACGATAGTCTTTATCGGCTTTTGCGAAGTAAATCGCTCACCTCTCATGTTGTTCCTCTTGCGTCGCGCTCCTCCCAAGGTAAAGACGCCAAATGTTTGCTTAAATCATTTTTAATTTCCCGCGTTCCACTGCTCCAAACCGGGTGTCTCGATGCCAACGCTGCCGTACGGCGAAGACGCGCGTTAATCGAGGCACCCTACTTCAACGTTTATAGAACCGCGTTTCGCTACTCCACGTGCGTTGCAAGCAGAACGTGGAAACTATCTAGTGGAACCTTGCGTAACTCTTGCCGGTTGATTTCTTAAAATGGCACCAGAAGCTATAGTGGCGCGGGCGACAGCAGGCGATGGCGGAGTGAATTCTTTTTCTGAAGTTGATGAAGTATTTAATTTCGCAAAAGTCAAGCATGGTTGAATTTGTATAAAGGAACACTGCAAATATTACTTCTGTATTGATTTGTTGTCTCATATTTGCGTAATGTCTTGTTCTTCTTCAACAATGTTGACAAGTATGAACATTACACCGGACCAAGACGGGTAGATTTAGCTGTGACTATATAAGACTATTGCGCAGGCATTGTTTTGCTTTGGCCGGGTGGCTGAATAGAGTCACAGACAGACAGACGGACAGACATACAGACAGACCAAAATTTCTGGGTTTAAGTAGCCCAAGAAAGACTATCGTCTTTAAAACAAAGAACCGGTGAAGTTTCAGTTGAAGTGAAGAAGCAGCAGACATCAGTGTCACACCCGCCACAGCCTTAACAGCTCGCAGGGTGTGATATCTGGTCCACATCAAAGCTAAACATAAGCCGACCTTCTTGAAGGCCTGAAGAATCGAGGTGGTGCAGCAGCAAGGAGCATCACCATCCGCAAGGACAACGTTGAAATACCATCAAAGCACTTAATGTTGACCTTAAAAGATCGAAACTTCCTGAACACATAAACCCTGGTTTCATTAGGTGTGGACTACATTCCTACCTACCTAACCAACACCTCTCCTTTAGTGCCAGTAGTTTGGGGACGGTACAACTTCTTTGATTCGATTCGATTGTGGGGTTTAACGCGCCGACGCAACGCAGGCAATTAGGCGCGCCGTAGTGTGAGTGCTCCGGATGAATTTTGACCACCTGGGGATCTTTTACGTGCGCCAAAATCTCGTACACACGGGCATTTTCGCTTTTCGCCTCCATCAGAAAAGCGGCCGCCGTGGCCGAAAATTGAAACGGTGCAACTTATTGACGCGGCAAAACAACCCGTGCGAAATGCGCTGCACAGGACCATCCAACCCAACTGCAACACAACCACCTTCACTTGTCGTCACTGCCGGGGACCCCACGTGGAATACTTTATGACCTGCGACAAATTTTATGTGTAAAAGAAAATAATTAACAATAAAGTAACGGAAAACATCTCCTTTCGAGAAGAGCGGAACAGCTTTGCATTGTTTACTCTGGAAAGTTACGCGGACTGAAACAGCCATGAGGTGGAGTGGCGTCTGGTTTCCGCAGGAACCCAGTACTAGGAGTTGGACTCCCCGCGCCCCCTTCCCTGGGTTGCCTCTGGCGGCCCGTTTTGACCCCACACCGCTTCCTAAGCCAGCAGCTATTATCATGGCATTGAGTCAGTTGGGGATGTTGCTGCATCCACTGTTTCCTCTCCACAGGCCCAACGCTCACGCCATGGTGCGGATGAGATGGAGACGGAAGTGCCCCCGGCCGCACCGCCTGTGCCATTTATGGCACTACCGAAGCCATCGGTGGGGGCGGCGTCAGCAAAGGACACCCACAAGGATGTCCAGTTCAACGAACTGATTCGTCGGATGCTCTCAGGACGTCCGACGAAACCATGAAAATTCGACGCTTCCTGTATGCATCACACGTAAGAAGCGGGTTCCATCCTTGAAAGCTTTTGAAAAGCCACAAAAGACGAGAGTCACAGCCCGAAAGACAACACATAAACATACACACTGGAGTAGCTCCCGCACTTGTTAGTGTGGGAGCATTCTTTATTGAGAAGAGAAAGGATAGCTCAATGGAACTGTATAGACCTTTTTAAAAATCGTGAGATGTGTACGAGATACTGCACTCCAAACAGCCAAGTATCATGTGTGTACAAGAAGCACATTTTAATTCATCAAAAAATATCTTGAACAGGTACATGGTATTTAGGAAGGACAGGTATGGTGGTGGTACATCTTCGGAGGGGGTGGCCATCATTGCCCGAAAATCTTTGGTGTGTCACACTATTCATTGCAGACCGTCCTTGACGATGTTGCCATTCCTACCATAATTTTAAATAGGCTTCTAACACTATAGTTCGTTTACACGCTCCTGAGTTCCCGCTCTTAAGCTCAGATTTCATGAACCATGTAGATCGGCTACCTGCACCTTTCATTCTTTTAGGTGGCCTCAACACACACCATGCACTCTGGATCTCTTTCTCGCAGGAATGGCCAAGGTCCCCTGATCAAAAAATGTCTAACATCTTTGGAGACCATTTAGTATAAACAAGGCTACATACCATATTAAACTACAAAAAACTTATCCTCACCTCAACTTGGCTTTTGGCTCAGCAGTACTGTTTTCATCTCAGTACTGTTTTCAAACTGTTTTCATCGCTAAGCTATGTGGTAGGGACAGCTTCCAAACCACATTGACACACATTGGTAACCACTCAAACAGACAAGCTCACCATAAAAGGTTCGATGAAAATGGCAAGCAAGCGAAAATGGTAAGAAAATGGCAATCCGCAAGGTGTAGTTCAAGCTGCACTTTGTTCATAGTTAAGATGAACTGCCTTGGGAAGGCACTGCTACCTACAATTTTCTTAACCATTGTATGTAGACGACGTCCAGATATCTTTTAAATTACATAATATCAATGCTTGAACATCAAGTCCAGCTCGGTGGCAAAAAACTCGCCAGCTGACCACACAAGAATGGTTTTAAACTCAAACCAGAAAAAATTTTTTCATTGTATTATGCAGGAAGGGTGGGATATATCCGATACCAGAAATTACCTTAAATGGCGTTTCGATTCCTGGCGAATAAGAACGCATGTTCTAAGGTATAGTGTTGATTGAAAAACTCACATTCATCCCTCGCATTCAACAGCTATAATATAAATGGCTAAAAGCAATCAATAGTCTTAAAATCCTGTTATACCATTCCTATAAAACGTACAAGCAACCCCTGCTGCGTATTTTAACCAGCATTGTGGGGTCGCGATTGGAGAGTGGAAGTGTGATTTATGGGTCCGCAAAAGCGCAAAAAATGCTCGACCCAGGGCTGCATCTGGGGCTTGGCTTTCCATTTAGCAGTTTTAGCACTAGTTCAGTGCATATCCTCTACACCGGGTGCAATAAGTTTTCCCTGCATCACCAGAGAATGCACATGGACTTGTCGTATGCCTCAAACATCATGGCTATGACTAACTATCCTTTTTATTCCACCATTAATAACAATTCCCCACAAGAACTCTTTATAAATCTTCCATCTACGAACCCGTGCGCTGATGCTTTACCTAGAGCCATGCTCGGGGAAATAAATCAACATTCCGAAACCCCAGCAGCCAACAGCCTCCCCCAGCCAATGCGAAGTTCTGCCTTACGAAGCAGGGGGACCGTACCGTATCGCCGCTAACCAGCGCTTGCCCGGTGTTTCTGAGTCGAACGTCCTGAATTCCAGTGTTTATATTTTGCTCCCGCAAACATGTATGTTGAAATTTCCTTCGATCAAGCATGTAAGGTTGAAAACGCGAATGGAGTTTGGTCAGGAGTTTTCAACGGTGCCTATGCGCACGTGATGTCTACAAAATGTAACCGATGGACTCTACTGTGCTTGTTGAACACACATAGCAGCAAGGGTGTGTCGCCCCGTATTCTGCTAGCCTGACTAACCACGCAATGTGCCTAAACTCGTGCGCATCAAAACTTTTGCAGGAACAAAAGTCTTTTATGGGGATAGGCGGGTGTGACGTTCGGACGTTGGAACCGGTGTAACCGTTCACAGCACTTCACGTGCGTGGAACAAGCGTCCTACGCGGGGAGAAGCCCAATCCTACCTTGAAGCGCCCGCACTTCTGGTGAAGGCGTCATGTGCGCGCGGGGAGCAAACAATGACCGGCCGGACCAACACGCCATTTTTCCTCTCCACACCAACCGCGGAAGGTATACACGATTTTTCTTGCTAGCGGAGGGCGCCGCCATTTGCTTTTTCTGACCAGACGCTAGCGCCGCCTATGAAGCGACTGCCGAAACTGCCGCGCTGGCCTGATTAGTGCTCCGTTTTTTTCGTGCATCTGCTCGGTACCCGTGCATTACCGAGTGAACCGTAGTGGTTTGGCATAAGTTAGCGGTCGCAGTGCTTCTGTCGGTGTGTGTTCTGTTTTGTTTTCATCATCTGCGGATGGATTTGAGGTCCTAATTTGCTGGCAGAGCGGAAAATGCCGACCCCGGCTGTAGCGAGCAGCGGTGGCACTGGTGGTCGTGGTGCCGGTGGTGCTCCGCAGTTCAGCTATGCAAACGTACCAGTATCGCACCGACTGACATAGAAAGCAATATTGGGGAGTAAATACGTGTTTTCAATGCCACCGTGCTTGTTATGTTCACCGATTAGTGATGTTTACAGAAGCGCGGACGTCGAATGCGGAGCGCGCACAGCGTATGAGGTTCACGCTGGTCTGCGCTCGCGATGGACTTTTGACGATGCGATTGCTACGCTGTTGACATTGCAATGCAATATAATCTTTCTTATCAAGACTTATGGCGGTTACTGTCGAAACGAAATTACCCGGGCGGAAAAATAACACGGCCGCACAACCAGTCAAATTACTATTCGAAGATTGAGTAGGAGGATCGACATTTGGGCGAGTTCATATTGGTTGATTGGTTGATCATGATCGTGATCATGATTGGACTAACTCTGCGTAGCGCATGTGGCCTGTCGCTTGGAGCCCACCTTTGTGAAACCGCTGCTTGCACCACAAATGCTTTACGCGACCAGCAGTGACAGTTTTGTACTTGTAGTACTTTAGATTCCGTGACAATACAAAAAGATTAGAAGCTTTTCGTTTGACCGCGTTGTGAACAGGTTGAGATATATTTTCCAAATGAAGTGTTCCCGTATCTTTAGCTGCGTTTCCACATTGGGCTGCCTGCTTATCCTGCTATCGACCAGCAGTGTGCGATGGAGGAAGTTATCCTTTCATATCGTTTGGAAGTGTTGTGCGTTGGCCTAAAAAAAAGTAAACAATTTGTCGTGATTTTAAAGTTTATATTATATGAAAAGGGGATTGTTTAATGCCAATCGACTATAGTGACCAAACAATATATGGTACTTTCAATTGACTACAAAGAACAAGAAGTAATTGTAAGGTTGTATTGTATCGCGCTCGTGAATGATCCCCAGGCGCCTTATCATCTATGAAGCGTCGGCGCGTTAAAAACCGTCATCAATCAATGAATTAATTCATCAACCAATCAATCAATGCTGCATTGTAAAGGATAAAGTTACTTCTAACATTTCAGGGGGTTCTGTTCTCTGTCGCAGCAAGTGCGTATGATAAATGGGGTTTGCTCCGTTTGCTTGCCGTCCAAGTGCAATTAATAAACTCTGGCATTGCTCGTTGGTACATAGTCGTAGCGATTCATCAACGGCGTCCACCGATATCTCAACTTGGTGTCCGTTTGTAAGCGATGCAGCAAAAACACACCGCAACCACACTGCATTTTCCCCGGGCAGTGTGAGGCAGATGCATGCTGTCGGAGACTTTTTCTCGCTTTCTCTGGTTGTTCGATAACCAACCACCGCACAGTGCTGAACAAACGACGTTTGCGCCTTGAACGGCATCGCACCACTGGCTAAAACAGATAAAAATTCGGCAAAAACCAAGCACACGGTGAGAAACACTCCTGAACTACGCAGCGAGGCACACCGCGCCGAGCTATGTTAGCACCCCAGCGGGCACAGGCAACGCTGGTCGACCGCCTAGAGAACTGGTTTGCGAGTGTTTACCTCCTTTCCCAGCGGTAGCGGCACACTGGCTGGCTTTCCCCTCTCTGCCGTGTGCACGCCGATCACTGCGGGCCTGGCGTGGCTGCTCCTTTGCCTTTACAACTCCTTTTAGGCATCGCGCGGGCGTATTTACCACTAATTTACGCTATATTTTAAATAAATGTTTCTAATAAACGAGCCCGACTAGCAGCTTGTGAGTGGAGCACTTTAAAACCCACAGGATTGCTCGCAATTTTGTTATGCCTTATGCTTTCTGTAGACATAATTTGAAGTAGGGACAGAAAATTCTTCTACGTTCTTTCTAAACTAAAATGGGCCACTGAAACTTCCCTGGGCCGCAGATGGTATTAGTTCCTTCTCCACCATTGCTGCGGTGAAATTGCGGCATACCCAGCACGAAGTATTATTGGGCTGGCCTTGGCGATATCCACAGTGACTACTACCTCCCTGAATGTCCTTTCCCCAGCCAATCTGAGGGGAAGGGGGGAGGGCGGGCTACTTAAGAGGATTCCGCATCCCTTCTTCCCCCATCCCCGACACCGGCTAAGTAAAGTTGTTCACTCACTCACTCCAGCCAAGAGTTCAGTCCATTACTGATGTCTCTTTGTCGGCAACAAATATCTAAGCAACGCAAAAGGAAAGCTGGTCTGGTTGCCGACCGGCGTACGCATAATAAGTCCTTATATGACGCTCTCCAAGAGCATTGTTGTTTATTTTATTTATGTTGTACTTTAGTTGCACGGCTAAATTGGGGTGCAGAGCAGCTTGGAATTCTCGAGAGAAGAAGCTTTGTTTCTAGTAGCGGCAGCGGTGGCAAAGGGTCAGGTGTTGATATATCGATAAAATTTGCTGCACACTATATAATATGCCTAATGCTTACTGAGTTCATTCAAAACTACCTGTATTACAGCTGGCGGGGATATGAAGCCAGAAGTTTGTTACAACGACGCACGCTTCAGCTTTTTGCCCATGGGAGCTGAGCGTATCATGGTTAAGTCGTTTTAACAAGCACCAGTTTTTGCAGCAAAGCGATCAAAATACCCGCCATACGCGATCCCGGGCACACTCACGCAAACCAAAAAAAATTGTGACGAATTATTGCAAACATCTTCGACGCGGCATCGTTTACACACAATGGATCACGCTACCTCTAGGCGAATTTCAGCTCCACCGTGGCCCAAAAAACCCCCACGTTAAGCCAGATTGCTTAAACCGGTGTTATGCAAAAACGTTCCCATTTGAAGTATATTACAAAAAAAAACGTACAAGGCACTGCGACGAAAAATTCACCGACACACCCCGTGCGCCGATGCGCTGCGGAGCAAACGCCCAAGCCAGCAAATTGGCCACCTACAAGAGGGCATTGTGCACGCAAGATGGGGTCGCCCTCGTTGGAACGGTCTATAAGAAGGCGTCAAAGCAAGCCCCCGGTGTCGCCTTCTCCACCCGACGCCAAGGGATTCTGCCTGAAAAAGACGTCGTAGGAGTTGCCCGATAGCGCGGTCCTGCATCCCGGCCCGATAACAAGACGGTGAAGAACGCTCCTCTCTGCACCTTCCACTATCATAGACCGGCGGGCCGGCTGCTCCGCTCTGAGATCACCTCCAAAGTCCAGCGGAGTACGCGTTTCTCGGATCGAGAGCTCGAGCCCCCTGTCCAGCGGTAAAGGTCCAGCCCCCTTCCAGGAGGCTGGACCAGGATGGGAAGTACAGCCTTCCGTGCACCGAGGCGCAGGAGCGAAGGATCTCACCTCTCGGGCCCGGCACCAGCCACCCCCCACCGGACCAGCAGCCGGATGAGCGCAGACTCTATCCTGTCCTCAAGACCAGTTAAGGAGCCGCCACCATTTAAACTCTGATTGATTAAATGTAAGTGTTATCTCTTGATACCCGTTCGTGTCTGTGTCTCTTTTCCTCTCAACTCTTTGTGAACCCACACAAACGGCAAACCCTGACCCAGCACCGTAAGGGCTCGTAACACGTCGACTACGCATTATGGGTATCTGTTTTAGAATCGTCATACCGCACTTCTCTCATGTTGTCTTCAGTAATGGATCAGATAATCCATAGAAAGTCTTCGTAAATATATTAGAGACGAAACTACACCTGGGAATACATCTCGTCGTTGGGGGTAACGGGGAAACCCCAGCTTCTGGCTTGGTCTTGCCATGACAATTGGATTCTTACGCGGTTTTTTTATTTCGTTTCTGGACTATGCATTCACACATCTACGAGCTACTAGGCAGCAGAGCTTCTCCCTGTTCTGTAGCAGTCGTGGACCGTGACAACTGCGTGTTCGCTGGAAGAGCGGTCATTGCGTGATCCTACTTTCAACAGTCATGCCAGAGTCGAAGGAACGTATGACTGAGCGGGTAATTGGCCGCCGCGAAAGTTGCTGCTGACGAGAAACAGGAACCAAACTCCTTCGACGCAGGCCAGATACGGGTGCCTATGTCTGTCCTATATTGTTTTCGTAAACGATTGCTTAATGCCACATTGTCCATTTGCTTGAAGCATCAACCAACTCGCAAAGCAACATGTTTTGTTAAACTGGCTAATTCTGGGGATAACGCACCTACGCACAGCAGGCGATGGGGCGCACCGTAGTGACGGCTCGTGACTAATTCTGACCGCATCAGAATCTTTAACGTGCGCCGAAATGTCGCAAATGCGGGCGTTTTTGCCTTTTGCCTCGATCAAAAAAGGGACCGCCGTGGCTGGTAATCGAACCCGCGTCTTCGTGCTCAGCAGCTCCACGCTTTCCCCACTGAGCCACCCCGGCGGGTGTATTGTTAAACTGTAGCTGACGGTCGCACAGTGGTTCCTGAACAAGAAGTTTTCAAGGGCATGCTCAAAACCATTTCCAGGCCCTCCAAACAACTGAATATATGAAATAAGGGTAGCAATAATGAATTAGGAGTAATAAGTTTTCCCCTATATATAAGCATTGTTAAGTTGTTAATTACCAGCTGGGTCTGCAGAGTAATAGGCACAACCGTTCAGGCAAAAATACGCTCTACTTTCTTTTTCCAAAGAGAACCTGCAACTTTTTAATTTTGTTTGAAATCTTAAATGCTTGCAGAACCTAGTCACCCAACATACCGTCTGCTTAAATTTGGGGGTCGCAAAGTGACTCAGTCAAAAATTTCAGATCTATGACCATCAGATAACTTGTAAACTCGCTCAAAAGATTTTGCCTTCTTTCCCGGTCTTGACGTCTTTAGACAGCTAGAATTACGTCATTAAGGCCATGTAGCGGCTGTTGTCAGGTTTACCTTCAGTTGCAGCAATGAACGCTTTTCGATAGCATTTTTTTTAAAAAACAGCTACTAAAACTAAGCCGAAATGAAAGCGCATCTGGTATGACGAGCAAATTACGCAGTGCCACTCCGTGGTGGCGATAGCTATAGCTTTCAGAGTGATTCCACACGCGAAGGAAAAAGTGAAAGCGTTTATCAAAAAAAAAACTCCCACCTCGCGGGTACCCCTGTGTAGATTCGACGCAGGGGGTTCACGTTGCAGCTTTGGACAGCGGAGGAACGGCGCTGGAACGATGGAGCGGAGCGCTGCAGGCACCGCGTTTTATAGCGCGCATAACGGTGAGGGACGCGCCGGCGCCAGTGCGTCTGCCGCGGCTATGACGCTAAACAATCCAACACAATCCACTTTAATCCAATCCAATCCAAATCCAATTCAAGCCTAGCCAAGCCAATCCAAGCCAAGCCAAGCCAAGCCAAGCCAATCCAATCCAATCGAATCCAATCCAATGCCCCTCGCGATAGAGTGTTCGCTATCGGAGAGGAGAGGGGGTGAGCGGCGGAAAGCGCAGCTGGCGCGGCGAGGAGAAGGGGGGAGAGGTGGACGCTGACAACGCCGGAGGGATGCAGGGACAAGGCGAGTGAATGAGATGCGTTCGCATCTAAAAGAGTTGCAGGGTTCTTTTAACTTTAAAACAACCTGTTTTATTTAAACATATGCGACAACACACCTTTATTTGCGTTTTTGTGTCACTGTGTTCGAATGTATGGCCTCTGAGATAAGCCGATGAGATAAGCTATGAAATAAGCCGATAAAACCCCTAAAATTCTAACGTTCACTAGTCAGGCGTCCGTAGTGGCTGAACGCCCTCCACGTCTGGCTTGGGCTCATCGGGGACGTGCAACTACTAAGTACTACTCGCCCACCTTTGGAGCCTGCCTGTCTATTCCCTGCGCCGTAAGAGGCGTGTTCGCACCAGGCTGAACGTCGGCTCATTCGGCCCCATCTACGCACGCTGTCTGTGCTTATGTGTTTATGACCGGGTTGGGGGCCCGAAACACCTAAGCCAAGACCTCGGCACTAATTAGCGCGTTCGTCGGTATCTGCTCGTGCCACGTGCCCATCCGCATTGAATACAGCGGTTCGTCAACCCTGCATCACCCGTGCCCCTTCAAGTCTGAGTGACTGCAGCGGAATCGAGTCCGGGCACGCGACTCTGCGGGCCATCTCCAAACGGGCGATTCAGATGAATATAGACTGCAGAGCAAGAAATGAGATGAGTTCGGAGGCGCGGCTCATGAAATCGGTAATCTGCGAGCAGCATGAGTCAAGCACACAGGCATGCCTCGTACTTGGAAAGAAGGTGTTCCGGTACCAGCGGGGCCATCGCAGGCTATACGTGGTCACGTGGGCAAGCAACGAGAACGGTTTCGCCCGATGGCGGAGCCCAGTGCGTGAAATTGTGGGTCTGCGATTAGACCAGACATTTGGGAGCTGAATTTCCTGCGAGAATAGTAGGGACTTCGACTTGAACAAAAAGCGGTGTTGCGAGCCGCCGAGTGTTGCTGTTGCTGGCTGTGCGATTCGTTTGAGCCACAACATCCAAACCTGTACGCATCATGTAAATACGTATACAAAGTTTTTTCTCCTTCATCGGCGAGCATAGGTAACCTGATGAACGTCTCCGGTCACCAGTCACGCTACTAAGATGGATTTCGCCAACCCAGATTCACAATAGTCGGTGCGGTGTAATCTGACCACGCAACCCACAACAGTGGGCCTGTTCGATTTACGGGCGTTCTGGCAGCCCGCGGGCTGCCAGAAGCTTTGTCTCGGGCAGGATGTTGCGTCATGATTACGTTGTTCAAGCGCTTCGGGATACACCGGAAGCCGGGACCGAGCCTAGCTGCGACGAGCGCTGCGGAGCAACTTTTTTTCGGTCGTCTGCTCAGTTTCAGCAGCACAATGACGGGCGACGCTAGAAGTGTGCTCGCTGCTCTCCCCTACTCGTTGTTTGTGGACCGCCGTCATCTTTAAGATGAAGAGTACGATTGCGAAGCCGACGTTTTCAATGTGTGGGTCATCCTCCCAATGGTTCAGCGGGAAGAACAGCACCGCGTACCCCTCTACGTGGAGAACGTTGGGGCCGACCTACCTTGAGTTCGAGTTCAGGAGACTGTTTCGCCTGTCGCGACGTACAGTGGCAGCCCTGGTCGCCGAATTTCAACACTATGAATGCTACCCCGAAGGCCTGCGAGGACGCCCCGAAATGCCTGCCCAGAAGACAGTTCTGATTGCCATGTCGTACATCGGTACACAGTGCACCATGTACATGATCGCGAATTCGACGTGAGCGAGTCATCTGTTCACGCCGCAGTCTACCGAGTCATCTGATTTGTTTATTTCTATCAGCGGGCGGGAAATATTCTGGCCCGACTGAGCAGTATTAGAGCTAAACAAGCGGGCGTTCCACACTCGTTCGTCGAGGAAGCGGAGGACTGGCGTACATGATCGGCGCGATTTATGGGCGCCGCATTTCTAGACCCTCGGAGCCCGCAGAAAGCTACTACAATTGCAAGAAGTTTTACTCCATCGTACTCCAGGGGATCTACAATGCGGACATAGTGTTCATCGACGTGTTCGCCGGCTTTCCTGGCAGCGCCGACTACGCAAAGTGCTGCGGGAGAGCTTTTTTCATTTCCGAAGGAATAAAAAAACTTTCATTCATTGCGCGCGGACAACGAATGTACTCGCTTAGAACCCCTTACATGAAGTAATAAACAGAGACATGCCTTCATCTAGAATTGCGGCGCCGTCCTCGCCCACGCGAGCTGAAATAGGCCCTCCATGTCAGCCAGAAGACGCACCGCAAATGAACGTTTAGGGGCGAATCATATGTCATCTCACTTCTCGTTAAAAAAAAAACGGGTGTTGCAATAAGAAACATCAACTGAAATGTGCGCGAAAGTGATTTTTCAGATCAAATAAATAAACTCCAAACAATCAAATCCGAAATAACGAAAAATATTCGCAATTTTATTTTAAAACTGGCCGTGCCGCTCTCCTTTTGTCGTCTGCTAGCAGCGTCGTCTGCTATCTGCCAGATCGGTGCCCGCTCGCCGCCAGACCACGAACGCCCGGGCGGCTCTGGCAGCTTGCTGGGAGCCAGAAGTTGCCGACCCAGAAAAATCGAAGACGTTCTGGCGCCGCCGGAAGTGACGTTTCGGGCTGCCCGAGAAAAACGAATGAACGGCTCTCGCCTCTGGCGGCCCGCGGGCAGCCCCGGGCAGCCAGAAGTGGAAAATCGAACAGGCCCAGTGTTAACACCATGTCAACGGAAGTCACCAACGTGTCATTGTCAGTCTTCACGCAGTGTGCCAACTCTCTCATGGCGGAACGAAGGTTGCAGCGCAAAGCTGTGAATACGGCATAGAAAACATTACCTTAAAACAAAGCAATCAACTTAAAAAACTAAAGACATGGCATGGGGGAATCGGTCCTACTCGCTGGGCAGCATAACATGCGGTGATCAGAGAACTCCACCAAAAACCATGGCTATACATTGCGACACTGTTTGTTACAATTTTGGCGACGTATTCAGGACTGGTCTGTTTGCCTGGTTAAGGGGATCTTAAACGCGCGCCGAAATCTCGTACACACGGTTATTTTCGCCTCTATCAGAAAAGCGGCCGCGCAGAACCTGAATAGAACCGGTGTCCTCGTGCTCAGCAGCACAACGTCTTAGCCACTGAAGGAACATTTATTATCGCTATTCATCAGAACCGGATGCTCCTTTCGTGTTTTGTAATAGCTCTTAAAACACAACCGAATTGGTATTCAGCATTTTAGAAAACTGAGTTCTATTCGTAGCAAGCAGTGCATAAAAGGTAGCGCTTTTCTTGCGGCCAGATGTTTGTATGTGGTCTCTTCATTTTGTATCGCGTCTTCAAACCAACTCCTAATGTATCTTTGCCGTACGACCACTTAATTCCCTAGGGTCCATGGTACCCAGTAAGTGCTGTCCAACAAGTCAATCAAGCCGTGAGAAGGAAGCGCGCAGTGGACGCGAAGCTGCGCCGAAGCAGGACCAAAACAACTGTCGCGAAAGCAGCCGACAAGGCTACCCCACCGATCCACCCGCCGGTGTGAACAGGCACCTGCGCGCGGGGAACACTGGGGAACCATTCGTCGCGCCATCTACACTCAGCTCCGTGAGTAAAAATAGCCGTCCCGCTCCCAAGCCGCGTTGTGAGTTTACCGTCGCGCACGCCACGAAGAACCGCTGGTTGGTAAAGGTAGAAAGTTTTGCTTCAAAACCTTCTCAGCAATCGCCTGAGTGAAGGTACTTGTTTTGTTCCCATAAATTGAAAGAGGTGACTGCTACCCTTAAGAACGGAAGGAGGCAGTCGATCGCATGTAAGTTCGCGCTTCAGCCTCAAAGCACATGCTGTGACGATGCGTTTGTTCGAAACCATTCCTTGATTCCCTTGAAGTTGAATAAAATGTATCCGTCAATACGGGACTTCTGATACAGGACGTTGTGCACTTCTGTGCTTCCACTATGGTGCCTACATAGGTAGAATTATATTTGCATCATGTTATGCACGTTTTTCACTCCACGGGCGCCAAGGCGTTGTCTAATAGTGACTGGACGCTCGAAAAAGCTCTAAGACACTTCCAGAAGATGGGCTAATAGGCAAGCCCTTCGAAAAGCATTCAACAGCTGGAGCAATAAGCGTTACTTTATCCGGACGGAAAAACCTACGAACCGTTGAAGTAAAACTAACGTCACAGTGCTCACGTTGCAGGCCGCAAATATTTATCATTGCAAGCTGTTACAAGTGCAGCTAACAGACTACGCGATGTTTATACGTCTAGTGCATTGAAGGGACTGAAACCTGATTATACATAACGAGAGTGCAGATCGAAAGAGCGTCCCTGTCGTCGTTCTCGTTGAGGTTGAGCTGTAGTCTAGACCTTTTGTAGGTACCGCAAAACGCCGTGCGGCGCTTTCACATTGTTCAGCCACCATCTCCCTTCTATTCCGACGCCGAGATTGACGCACACAGAGTGGCAGGTAGGGAGGGCACGTTGTTTTTTTGTATGCGCGGAGTGCTGGACCAGGGGCTCTTGCGGCTACGATGGTTCGTTCGCTACGTTTAGTTTTCGTGCAAGACCACACCGCTGTCTCACTCGCTTCCGGGCTCCGTTTAAATCAAGCGAAGCCTCACGAAATGGCGCGAAAAATGAAATGTGTTGCTCTATTCAATTAATACTTTTTCGGCAATTAACGCATCTTTCGTCACCAAATCAACGCTGAGAGGGCATCGGGGCAGTTCAACTTTCGTCTGAGCCCAACTTGCTAGTTGCCTCCAGTGTCCATGTAACACTCGTCGATGTAGTAATCGTGTCGTAAATATTTTCGAAAACAGCCTCGGAACCAATGCACATCAATTTTCTTTTTTTTACAAAGAATGTCTAATATTATCTCCTGCAACGGCTTCAAGAAAGTGGTTTACAGAAACGTAATATAGGAAATTGCCAAACGAATCCAGAAATCGTTTTATGAGATTTACCCTGATGTACTTTGCAATAATTTCGGTTCCGGATTTCACGATTGCCTTTTGGTTGATCGCTGCTATCAAGCTAACCTCTTTAAACAGTCAATGTGGCGGCCAATGGGGGTGTAAATTACGACAGCACAATTTTTTTCGTCGGTAAATTTGCGGGTGAAAGACGGTTACCTTTTACTCTGAGAAAGCAATACCACTTATCAGTGATATTTTACACACAAGTTCAAAACATAAGTTTGGTACTACAATATATGTTTCGTAGACATTGTTTAATAGGTAGCGTGCGTTTAAATGTTACACAGAAAATGTAGGAGTATCTAAGCCTCTAACATTGGAAGCAAGGTGAATTCAGTGTGACCCTTCAGAAATTTATAAGAGCAACTGGTGCATCATCTCTGTTACAGATCGCTTGCTGGTATCTATCAAAGGTATTTTAAGTCAAACATGAGTCACCCATCTTTTCAGACCCTTATTTTCAGAACCGTGATGCGCACCCGCGAGGAGCAGTGCCGTCACACGGCGCACAGAACGTTGCTCGCTGCCCGGCGTCTCTGACACAGCCCAGGCGCTCACCATGGGCTGTGTGAAACAGCTGCGCGTGAAGCAGCTGTGTGAAACAGCATGCAATGAGAATAGAAAAACGTCTTGACCTCTAAGAGCGTTGTTGCTCAAGGTTGGCGTTAGTTACATAGAACGCTTCCTTCGGCGCGTTTACACGGAAATGCGGGGGGCGGGGTTGAAGCGCGGTTTTCTTTTGTTTTCCGTACTTGTGTTCTTTATCTCTTTATTGATCTTTTCCAGGAACAGACTTGCTATTGATGTCAAAGTTGAAGTTGATCACGGACGGAATTTGGTTCGCGCGGTGTGCTTGTCCCGCAATTCATTCCTGAAAACGAAGGTTCGCCGCGTTGGGAAGACAAGGCGTCGGTGTCAGACTCCGTTGCTTTCTTGTCTTCTCCCGTCAAATTCTGGGAAGCGAGTGGCTTTCATCAGTTGTCGCAGCCTCCGCAGAGCAGTCCCCTTTCTTTTCGGACGTTCCATCCTTTGTTGACTGTTCTCCCCATTCGGCACGAGGCGGGTCCCCTCAGGACGGAGAACCGTCAGCACCTCTTGAACTTCCTTTTCGTCCATCCTCCCACCTGCGTTGTGATCCTCCTCTTTTTCCTCGGTTACTGACGCGTACGTCACTCGATAGTCTGCCACTTCGTGTCCATACTTGCGAAACTCGGGCACCGTGGCATGCCGCATACGGCAGTCTTTGAAGATATGGAGTGGTGTTTTTAACGTAAGGCAAACGGCGTCCGTCCCGGGACCATCACGAGCGCATTGCTGCAAAGAATGTTAATCTGGTGCTGCAGTGACTGTGTGGTGTATCTCCTCTTCAGTTTCAAGGCAAATTGGCTAGAAGCATGTATTTAACTTCTTTAACGTCTAAAGAAGCATGTATTTAACTCCTTCGCTTGCGATACACTGCTAATGAAATTGAATAAAGCACATTTCCCGCCTACTCGTTTTTCTTCCCCAAACAAAATTGTTACGCCTCAGGGCTGTCTGGCTCGCGCGTATTGAACGGAGAAAGATTTCCAAACAAATGTTTTGTGCAAGCAAATTAGCGACTGAAAGCTGGCGAAAAGTTATGCAGCAGCGACACAACCTGAAAAGAAAAATGCAAGCGGGGTTTGTTCACACTTAGTGCACACAAAAACAGCTGCGGAGCCCATAGCAGATGATAAGCGGCACAGCGTTTTCTTCTCGCGCATAAACGAAAGCATTGCCATGACAGCATCAGTGATTTTTTTTGTTATTTTTTATAGTTTGGCCTACAAGCCCCAGGGGGAAAATTAACGCTAGTGACGCAATTATCCGTTACCGGGCGGTATACCAGATGACCCAACCGTGGCGTGGCTGAGTCGTACGTTTGAGGGAGTGTTTCGCCCTTGATTCCAATGCTTTCTACATAAAAAGTTCTGCAAGAATTGATATCACGTCTGACTGCTCCATGCAAGCGCGGAGTGCTCGACGCTGGAGCAATGCATCCTTCTTTTAGGTTTCATCCCTTGTCTTTGCGCCGTCTATTCAAGTCGGGTCGCTATTGCTTTGAGATTAGTTCCTGAACTTTGAAGATTTCATGCCCCCACATTACAATAAAACTGCGATCCAATTGGCACTGCGATGCTACTGGAAGCGGCACTATGACACACGAGGCCTCTTGTGTCCTTGAGCTTGAATTAGAAAGCACCTATCATGGTTTTGTTTTCCACTTCAGGTGCTTCAACTAAAACAGCACAGCTGGTTGTCAAGCTCAGCAGGTGTACCCGCATGCTCTAAAATATCTCTCATATTTGTTTCTACAAAAAAACTCTTTTTCTTAGTGTTTCTTGCATCGTGGAACTCCTAGTTATACGGAGGCGGTGTCATTGCTTCCCGCCTTGAAGTTTTTTGCCCCCAGAAAGTCATAAGCCGCTCATAGCTCTTCTCGTTGACGTCAATGTGTTGTGAATAATCATTTGTGGTGGTTGTCATGGGTATCGGTCATGGGAAGCACCAAATCTGGACGTTGCGTCCGGAGCATATCATCTCCGAGCATGGAACAGTATGTAGTGGGCTCGCCCTGAAAACTTTTTAGGCATCGCCAATGAAACTGAATCTGTTAATAGAGGTTTCGTAATCTCGCTACGTCGGTGGATGAAGCAACTGTTTTTTTTTTTTTGTTGAGAGCTTGCATGCGGTCTTGAACAAGAAGCGCGTGATCTGGACATCGGTCCTTCTATAACAATATCGCATTCTTGTAGCATTGCTCTTTCGGAAGCGTTCCTGTTATTGTGAAAGCAGATTTTCCGATGGCAAGGTTGAGTAAATACTGGAATTTTTCCATAGGTCCATAATCCGGGTTCGTATGAATTGTAAGCGTAAACTGGCTCAAGAATCTGAGCCAGTTTGATTGATCTCCATCGAGTATAGGTAAGGGCAGAGTTTGTAGCTTTGTTCGCGTTGAGACGCTGCCGGAAGGTGGTGGGCCCGTCCGAGAAGGTGTAACATCAGGCTCACCGCTCGGATGGCCTTGGGGCCTAAAGCAAAGCTCCGCATAACCTGTATGATTTCGTCGGTCTTTGAAGGCTGCTTATTCTGGTGTCTGCCCAGGAACGAGGTCGTCGGCGGTGTCTATATAAATTGTCTCGACTAGTTTTTGGATCCTTCGAAACTGAAATTTGATCCAAGTGAATTAGAGATGTGAATTAGAACCATTCCTTAAAATGGTATTTTTGAGGAATAGTTTTTGGCTACACACCACTACACAAAATTTGGATCACAACTACACAGTGAATGGGCATTTTTATGACATGTTCTGGCCACATAATCGGGTGCCGCTGCCTTTTCTAAAAAGGAAGCAAACTAATAGTGACGGTGAGGTTAAGTCAGAAAAAAAAGAACCAGTATAGAAGTAGAACAGTACAAAAAAAATCAGTGCCATTCCATTCGGTAAAGAAGGATGGTCAACGAACCTGGGCACAAGGCAAGGAGCGGACAGACAAAACATGATAAAGAGTAATTTGCAATTGAGCATATTGCCTATGTAATTAGTTGAACAAAGCTTGGAAAGACAATAGCTTTATCTGGGGAGACAAACATGAAGCAGTTCGTTTCCCCCCCGCGTCGTAGAAATCATACTGCCTGCGTACCGCACCAACCCAAACTGCTCGACCACGGAGCACAGCACTGCGGTCGCTTTGGCACACGAGACGCAAACCTTGAAATCTCCCCCTCCCCTTCTGATGAACGGTTATGTCGACAGTGACCTTGTGAAGCCTAACTGTGTGTGCACATCTCTCCATCCCCGTTGCCCCCCATACACGCACACCACCTGAACCACGCATAAAAATTGCACAGCGGAGATACACGCCCCGCTTGGCGGAGAGGAGCACACGCGACTCCAGAAAAAAGCCGGCAGCGGTGGTGAAGAGTAAATGAGGATGCAGCAGCACCGCCTTTGTAGATGTTAATGATTTACAGTGCAAAACACAATGTGGAAGAGCCAGCTTACAAAAGACAACCTTACATCTATTTTATTACATTCGGCTGCGCCTCTAACCATAACTCCATTGCTGGGTAATCATTTTTCAAATATCAATATCAGACATATCACGATATGGAGGCTTTAAAACCTTTTCTTTATTCTGTATGAATTTTTCTATACGCTGAACCGAAGCCATAGAAGTACCGGGTTTTCTTTCCACATGCGGGGATTTCTTCCCACACGCCGAGAGAACTGGGGGGATTTCACGTGTAGTAAAAATATTCAACTTATGGTAGCAGCTGTTATAATTCATTTATTGATTCACTACGAGGTTATGTGAACTGGAGGAAGGAGGAATCGTTCGGTATGGGAGGCTTCACCCCTATAATCATCCAGGCGGTGGTAGGGAAGGGGTAGGCAGGCAATGCCATCCTTTGAAGCATTTACTTATTCGCGGAGAAGCATCACGAAAACGGGGATTGACACTCCTTACGCTCTTTTCAGGACTACGATTCATGACAACTCAAATCCTGTGTGACAAAACATGATTGGGGAATACCTTACATAATTGTCTGAGATTAATCGCGTAGTTTTGCCCTGCACATGCAAAATAAAGACATCTCACTAACTGCAACTGGTGACTTGATTTGATCTCCAAGATAAAAGTTGTTTTTTTTCAGCGTACCTGCATTGGTATATTGTAATGGTGGTTAGAGTAAAAGAATAATTCACGATTAGCCTGCGAGCTGAAAGATTAGGCGAAATAAATTTTGCTAAGAAACTTGAGAAATATGGTAGGTCACACGAATAATGTGCCTATAAGAAAATATGCCTGTGATATACCAAACAGAAACGTATGCATAACTTCCTCATTGGAAGTAATTTTCGAGAAATAATAGAGTGGAAATTACTTTGGCCACAATTTTCTTGCCGAAATGTTTGCGCCTGTTTACGCCTAGGGACGCCTGAAGTCTGACATTGTGACTGTCAATATGGAGGATATTTTCAGTTTGCATATACAAAATTTTCAAAAACCGCCGAAATAACTGCAGTATAAAACCTGATTGCCCAATGTTAACATTTAAAAGTGATGGCCTCCAAAAATATTTTTAAGAAGACCCTTGCTGAAAAACACAAAGTACTTTTTATATTATTGCATAGGTATATTGTTTACTGAACGTGTTGGAGAAACCGATAGTGAATACAAATAAAATAGTAAATTATGAAAAGGCACGTGTTTCTGAAATAAACCTTCGTATGTTTGCACGTTTGTGCGTTATTGACATGGATCTATTTCCTGGGAGCTGTCAACGGAGTACACAAAACATACACCGGTTCTTTGTACCTGAGACTACTTATAACCGAAGCACCTGGAGGGAAACATGTTCCCCTCAAGATGCACGTATGTGTGGTTATTCCTTGTCTATTTTTCTGGCGCATTTCCTTATGTTACACGCAAGAACTTGGCCGGCTGCTGCGGCCAATATCCGAAAAGTCTCCAGGATTAGGTTTTTTTCCTGAACCTGACTTCTTCATGGTACGCATTATGACTTTTTTGTCTGGAGAGAAATCATAAGAAATTGAGCCAATGGGACGGGTAAATTGAGGTTTACCTCGTTTCTGCAAATAAACCGTGAAGTCGGCAATTCGCAGTAAAAAAGCAGTTATAGGCGTTCAGTAGCGACGAATGTACGCTGGTATTCTGACGCACACCACAGGTCACACTTTTTTTCCATTCAGGTACAAACACCTGGCTTCTTGTTGCAATTATCGCCATATACTGATTAGCTTTAAACATCCCCTACGTATTTTTAGCAATTTTTAGAGGATGTCGCAGTAAACCACGTCTGCCTTCTTGTCTTTATTTTCTGTTTATTGTCCATGTTTTTTTTCACCATTATGGTGTCTCCTCTTCGTATCAATTTTTTTTTGTTTCCTGACTTTTTATTATGCATTTTCGATCGTTCTTCTTTCGTTTTTATTTTCCACACTAATGTGGTTGTACTTACGTGGTACAGTTACGTTCAAGGCTCTTTACAGCTCTTCTCTCTTCTTTGCTCTCTGCTCCTGGATGCACACTTTTGCCCTACTACTGCAACTGATACTGCCGACCGGCTGTATCCTAGGTTTTCTAGACAGACCGCTTGGGACCTGACGGCAGTCAAATTTTGGACAGCGCATCGGCTCCGCTGCCACGCGTCCCTCTCTCATAGAAAAATACCTGCCTCAGAAAGCCTTATCCGCGGCTCAGTTGGCTTTGTATCGCCAATATCGGAACCAGTTCCTCCTTTGGATTACCCTCTCGTGTAGGAAGGCCCCAATTAAGACACACACAGGATTACGCGCTATTCAGTGAGCTTGACAGCACAACATTGACTGGTCGCACTCGCCGTCGTCCTTTTCTAAACACGATAGTCTTTCTTGGGCCACTTGGACGGGGTAATTTTCGTCTGTCTTTCTGGCGGTCTGTGTGTCCCTCCATTCAGCCACCCGGCCAAAGTTAACGCAGATGTTCAACTAGGCATTTAAATACGCAACTGCATTTCTGAACATATAAATTATGTAGCAGGGTTCACTGTTTTAAATATTTTTGAGAAAAACAACACATCATGCAAATCTGAGGTAAAATATCTATACATTAGTGATATTTGAAGTTTTTTTTAATTAAAAATACAAGGATGCCTGGTTTTTGTGATAGCAAATGAAACACTATGGCTACTGTAAAAAAATTGGACAAAGAAAAAAAACGCACCGCCGAGGGCACCGGAATGGTTCTGATGGATCTACCGGGCAGTGGCTCTGGGTATGCACCTCCGGGGATTTCCAGACCCTGTGCCAGTGGGGGCACTGGGGTCGCTAGAACTATCTACGCCTGTGCGTTCTACAGTTTGTGTTTTCTTCTCTCCAATATTGTGCGGGCCAGCCATATTATAGTCAGTCGCGCATTGTGTGCGCAGTGCACATACCTCTGAAAAGGATGGCGCCAGATCACCATGTTTTTCCACCATTCAGGAATCGCATCTGGCGACCGTCTTTTGGCGACAATTTTGGTGCAGGTAAACAACTGCGACTGGTGTTTGCTAACCGTACTAGTTCTCGTGGTGTGCTTGTGTTTGTTATGTATTTTTTACGGTATTTTAGTGACGTCTTGTGTGATCGCTGCTGTGTGGCTGCTTGCCTTTCTACATCTTTTACAGTAATTTTTTTGAAATTTTGTGTGATTGTTGCTGTGCGGCGCCTAAGCTTCTGTTTTTGCTAGCCGATGATGTGGGGTCAAACGCCTGACGTCCCAAGCTTGTCCGTAGCATTTCCGACGTGTTGAGCGCATTGAAATACCTGCAGTCAGAGCAGACAGCTACTTTAGTCTATGCGTACAACATTGGCCAACCTACGAAAAACAGATTTCGTGACATGAAAGCTTGTTTGAAAAAAAAAATGAGGCTGGCTGTGCTTCTACTGCAACCGTTAAAATGAAGTTCACAACCATTGAGTCAGTTACAATAGAATGTGCTTCCCAGATTTCTGCTTTGACTGCGCATATAGATGGTGCCTATAATGAATCGAGGCGTTCTAACCTGGTCTTACTGGCGTAAAGAACAAAATAATCCACCATCAGATGCATCATAAACGCTTGTCCATGGCCTCTGCGCCGAGCGTCTTAATATGTCCCTTCCCCGGTGTAATATAGAGCGCATCGTCAGGCTGGGTTCTTTTCGCCAGGAATGAACCGCTTCGGAAAAGTGATTTCTTTTAGAATTCAAGCAAAAAACAAAGGATCCTCTCGTTGGGCCGTAAATCTTAAGATAGTCAATACAGGAATACAACCTGCCGAAAGTTCGCCTTCATCCTTGAAGGCGAACTTTCTGAATATGAACTTGACTGAATTTGAAAACACCCGCAATATGCAATTTCACTTAAAATTGGACAAACTTACTTGCCACGGTAAAAGGTTTGCTATTGACCAAACTACAGGAACAATAACAGAAATAAAATTATAGCAACCGAATAAGACAAGAAACTCCCCTGGGCAACCAAATCACTTCCGGCTATTATTTTGGTTCACTAACATACGTAGCCTTCCTGCCAATTGTGATCTATTGTGCGACCTATTCAATGTATCTTCCTGTAACATTACCATACTAATCGAATCTTGGCAAAACCCTACTTTACTTGACTGTGCACCACTTCCCCCGCGGAAATAGTTTGACATATCCCATCAGGATAGAACCGGTAATGTGCGCGGTGCGAGCATAGTAATCGCCACGAAGCGCTAGTTACTGTGCACAGCAGCTAAACCAGAGCAGTGAAACTTCCTGTATTATGCCTGGGATGCGATACTCGCTCGCCGCGCCGGACAAACCCCTGGTGTTTGGAGGCGGCACTAAAAACATGGCTGTGCGTTGCAGACATGCATTGGGAGATGCCATCTAGGACTGAAAATCGGAGCGTTGGGGGGCGGGGGTCGATTTAGTGCCAAATTTAATTGGTATGTACAAGCAAGGTAAATGGAGCGAGTGGAAGATATTCAGATGGCAAGCGCGCGGCCTATTTCCTTCTGCGCATCCCACCACATTATAAATAGGGCAATTGTTGCATTCGCATTGTAGTTTTGGGCATCCACTTATTTATGCGGCACTTATTCTACGTACGGCGTCGCTTTGGTTTACTAGGGCACAGAAACTATGCAAAGGCAGAAATATTAAATTTTTATTGCCTAAACGTGCCATTCGTACAGTAAAAACAAATTTGGATATTTTACGCTTTTGGTAGGATACAAAATTGTATTGCACGTGGCCGCTGCCGAGTAACTAGGTATCAAGCCGGTGCATATCTGTCCAGTGCCTTGTCTCTCGATGGCCCGCGTAGTCTCTGTTGGTGAAATGGGCAGAGCACAGCCGGTAGCGGCTGTAGATCTGACGAGGTGGTAAATTAGCCGGGTCCAGCCTTCTCATATACAGGAGCCTAAGGCGAGATCTGGAAAATTAACGCGCACCTGTGGAGCTTTTGGGTTAGAATGAATTAGCTTTATTTCCGTTTACAGCCTCATAGTTTTGACTGTAAACTGGCACCTGTTTTTGAAATAAACGTTATACGATATGTATCAATTTTTCTTATTAATTTGATTTTTGCTAGAGAGGCGACTTGTCAGTGCGCCAGTCGTGAAGCCAAATTTTGAATTAAAATCTACCTGTAATATTATGAGACGCGGATACATGTTTTGTTGTGGGATCATAATGATCGGTGGCATAGACCCACCTTTCCTCCTAATAAAAATATATTTCTGCAGACAAAAGCAGCCATCACACACAAGGATCTCTAAACAATTATTCATACATACATACTCTCGCGCACTGCGTATTCCTCGGGTATTTTTGGGCCCAGCAGTAAACTTCTAATAAAAACTTTACTGAACCTCCTGTAATTTTATTAGTGCACGTTAGGCATGCACTGTCTAATTATTTATCGGCTTATAGCTGTGCCTGTGTTCTTGTGAATATATTGTAATTGTATTTAAAGCTGAAACTCAACGCATGCAATTGACACGTATGTTATAAATTACAAGTATTGAAATTATTATAATCAAGATTGTTATTATAAGCTATACAGTTTCTGCTGAGTTTGTATCACGGTGGTTTGTATATTTATTACCCAAATTCCTCCTGCTCTAAGCCGCGGATTCACAAAAACCCAAAACCCAAAACACAATTCTAGCGCAATGAATTCAATCGCGCCCGCCTAAGCTCACATATGTAAATAATTTATGTCACTAATTAACATAGTGCTTATAACAGATGCTATGAACCTATGGACCATTCCTTAGAGCCAAAAGTCTATAAGAGATGCCTTCCTCCAGCTGTGGACATATATACGGTGATAATAACAACGAAAATATAAATACTGCTAATAATATTATTAACAATAACAGCAACAATAACAACGCATCCTACGAAAACAACTTCAATGCAGGCATACAATTAAAAGGTAATAAAAGAGTGTGGATACGATCACACGGTTCTATTAGTTATACATGTTGCTACAAATACATTTTGCTGCATACCATGCATTCACATGAGCCAAAAGGCGAAACAGGTGATCGAAACGTATTAAATTAAGAAAACAGGTATAAACAGGCCTGTGTAGCTAATGTAGTTATGGATTAATTGCCAGATGCTCGGCTGCGCATAGCATGTCCAACTCAAGACCCAAAGAAGACAATCGGAATGTAATAAATAAATAGTGCGCGTGTATGCTTCATTAAAATATATAGCTACTGCTGCAACCGCATCCTGCTATGTTCCGCAAGCGTGATAAACAGAAGGAGTTGCATGCATATCGCACCTTTCTTACGCCATGATCTGAAAGAATGTTATGCCGGCGTGACGTGAAGAATTTTGAGACCACCCAGCACAGCACGATTTGTGATGACGGCGCGTATCCATCCATGCGTCTGTTTCGTTGAAACAAGCTTTACGGTGGTAAAAGCTGTCTTTGGAGCCCCGTACACCATAGCATACCCGTACTCGCGACAAAAAACGCCCATTTTTAGCGGTGCGAGGTAGGAATGCTCGGTTCCCGTTTCGCACTGGGGGTGGCGCTCGTATTTTCGCAATCTGAAACTACAACTTCTAGATTCACTTTTATAATAAAAAATCCTGAATGATTAGGTGATAAATATAAAATGCAACAACAACGTTCATTTCTTCTCGTATGTAGTACAGCCCCCAAGCGTTAGGATCGCTGCTGTCATGGGACAGAGAAACCGTGAAGTTGCATCCCCCTGCTTAAATAATCAACGACAATTAAAAGAGTCTGGATTTGTGGCAATGCTTCTTCCCCCCCCCCATAATGATTGGTGTCTGCTAACACACGCCTATTAGCGTGTGTTAGCAGCTACAAATATTTCTGGATGACATGCACTGGTTAAGTTACATTTACATATCACATACCACAATATCTCAGCGTCTCCGCTCTCGTTGCTTTACCGAGATTTAAAATTCCTTAATAAAAAGCGCATGTTTGCCTGGCAGAAATACTTCGCTAATGATAAAAATTGGGATGTGAGAATTGCCGAATACAAGTGAAAGTTCAACTAAAGCTCATTGCCTTCAATGGTGCAAACCAACCCAAAATGATTTTGCCATTAATATGACCCTAAACCATCTGAACTTATCTCGTTTCGACATAGCTCAGGGTGCACTGTCCCCCATGCTTGGTTGGCCGATATCTTGAATTGTGCATTATTTTTTGTATTCCCTCACGTGCCTGCTAGTGGCGGAGCTAACATGCCACATTTTTGGGTGTAGCACGGTTCCCCATGTCAAATTTCTCCCGTCCCAATTCCTCGGCGCCCCTTCACCGTTGTCTGAAATTTACACTGTAAGAAATCATCGCCTTTTCTTCCCCCGTGTTGCGCCTCCCCCTGACACGAAAGCCACTTCTTGCGCTGGAGAGGGAAGCGAACCTTTTCTTGCTAACGCGCAGGGGAGCGCCGCCTACCATTGTGCGAGCTCGGTATCCCGGGGGGGGGGGGGGGGGGGGGGTGATGTAACGACGGTCACACAGCTACCGGCCTCCTGCCTGGACATAAAGAAAAACAACTGCAGCAGAGGACTAAGGCGTGTGTCATTTTTAGCGTAATTTAAATGCTTCGGTTGGGACGGGTCGTCAGTCTCAGGCCCTGCAAAGTGAGGTTTACTTAGGTTTTGAGTAACACCACGCAGGCTGCAGATGGGCGACGCAGACTAAATGACGTCGATGTTTTTTTTTCTACATTTTCGGGGCGCATTGCTAGACCCTGTGGTTGGTGTAAGAATATTCCGTGGTCCTGGGACACATGTTGGCGCATGGAAGGCCGGTAACTATCACTAATGCCTAGAAAAAACTACCCTGCGAGCCATCAGCCACTAAATTTGTTTGGGCGAACTGAAATACATGGAAGTACGCAACACCGCACCACGGGAATTAGAACGAACGCCATTCAAATGTGTCTTGCTTGTGGCATTAGGATAGCGCAAAAAAATAGTTCCCAAGACGAATGCGCCGAAAGCCATGGACAACATCCTTTATAAAAATTCTCAACATTTTCTGTACGTAGGCCGACAGAGGCACTTGAGCAAAACATGTTTAAATATTTCTTGTGTACATTGTTGGTATTCACCCTGATCTTTCCCCCAACAACTTGCAAATTTTTAGTGCACATCCAACCTACTTTAAATTGATAAATAGATGTATTTTAAGCAGTACAAATATTTTCTTGCAGTATTATTCATTGTGTTGACATGGTCGGCACCTGGCCTCGGGATTATGGTCTCGAAAATACATTGTTGCCGAAATACATTTGTTCATTAACTTTTATGCCATGTCCCTCCTTCAAGGGGCAGAGAATGGGCCTGCAATATTCCTAAATAAGTAAAATAAATAAATAAAAATTACAAGACATGTTTGGGTTTCAGAACCAGTATAAAAAATGTCTCGCGTTCTTCAGTTATCAATCCTTCTCATCTATTGCAGACAACGCATTATGTATAGCATAAATATATTCAATTATTAGCTGGGCGGGGCGCGTAATTGACAAACCTGGCCCCCTTGATGCATCACTTGTTCGGCTGTTCTTCGCGTCATGCTGGAAGAATCGAAAAACTAATAAACGTGTTGACCGGCTAAGCAGACCTTAAAGACTCCAACCTTTTCTTTTTTTTTTTTCAAAAAATGCGCATGATGTACTTAAAAGAAGATACTGCTGCCAAAATACAGCGGGTCTTTCCAACGTCAAATGTCCTGCTGAAAAGCTGGCAACTGTCCTATTTGTTTCGCGGATCTCTTCCTGCTCTGCACTCAAGTTCTTGTTTGCTTGGCCCTTAATTACGTTGCAAGTGTTTACCGAGCTTTATCCGACCCCTACTAACACATCTTTGAAAAACAGCGTATTCGGAGAAGTAAATTTTACCTTATTTACGTTGCAAATGATCATCGAGCTTTATCCTACCCCTACTAACACATTTTTGAAAAACAGCGTACTCGGAGAAGTAACTTTTACCTTATTTAGGTTGCAAATGATTATCGAGCTTTATCCTACCCCTACTAACACATTTTTGAAAAACAGCGTATACGGAAAAGTAAATAGCAAGACTTTTCTAGCGGAAAATCCAAGGCCTAAGCTGGAAAGGCAGGGCCACCTATTCAGTGAAAGCACTCTCCCGCTCTCCGGAGTTATACCAGGGTATCACCCATTGTACGTCCCCGTTGCCTCGGAATACCTCTTTGCTGCTGTTTGATTATGAGGAGAAGCAGGGCGACCTTATCCTAGATGCAATTCTGTAGCCACCCTCCCTCCCCCGATATCCCAGCAGAGCACACATTAGCCCCGGATACCGGGCGAGTTGACTGGCGGGTTCAGGTTACTTCGGTTTCTCCTGCCCCGCCGCGTTATATATCAACTCTACCCAAATAGTGAAGGCGAGGGGATGGTCGTGGGTACCCGGAAACAGGTCTATTCTGCTCTTAGCGACCATTTGACTGACCCCGATGCGAAAGTCATCCTACCCCCTGCCTGCGAGTCACGCGGACTCGCCCCGATAGTATTTCGACTCACCCGGACCGTGTATAGATGAATAGGTCGAGAAAAAAAAGCTGTTTTTTCGACGTGCTCTAACTCGTCGTGTCCTTGTATGCAAGACTATTCTGTGCTCCCGCTCCTGCTCTTGGCTACCCCTTGTTCCTCTCGGCGGCCAGAAAAGCCGACACCAAGTATGTTCTTAGTCAGGAGAGGTGGGCAGTCAGGATAACAGGGGGAGGGGGGCAGGAAATTGCTGCCATGTGTATGAGACGGGGATCTTGAAGACGGGGGAAATTACCTGGTTGAAGAGGGGTTTCTGACAGGCATGAGCGACCAGGTTCAATTGGGCTCCGCCAGATGTGTCACATTCTTAGAATACTGCATTACTTTCAACCACACAGACACTGGTAAAGTAACAAAGTAGCTCTATAATTCTTCCGTCTTTTAAATTGATGATATCAATACCACAGTGATCAAAAACCGTAAATATGCACCGTCAATCATCTCGTTCATCATATTTCAGCAACCCTTCGACGCGGTAATGGCTCCACAGTATAGAAAAAATGGCCAATTCCCATTTTCTTCAAAAACGGAAACCGATCATCCCCTCGAGCTTACCGTTTTATTTCTATCAGGTATTTGTGTGGGCTCTAATATCACAGGACATATCATTTCCCCCAGCGTTGCTGATGTTCTATGGTCAATAAAATGTTCCAAACTTCAACGAATATGGTTTCAACGAAGGGCAATCTTTAGACCCTCAACTTGCTTTAATTTTGTACGACCTGCATTCGCATCTTGACTGCAAGATTCCGCTAGACGAGTTTTTAGGTTCAGAAGGCTTTTAATGAAGTTTGTAATTCCAGAATAATACTTCAGCTATCACGTCTAAACTTCCATCCGGCAATATCAAACTGTAATCGATGTTTCGTACGCCAATTTGCATTCGTCTTGTCTGTGCCCAGTTCGTTCTGCTGTTCCGAAAGGCATCTTCCTCTGACCCTTCATTTTTATTTCACAGAAACGAGCCTCCCCCTCGACCCCCCCCCCCCCCCCCGTCGTTTCTTACAGCATCCGTCTCTTTAAAGATAATAGTGTTATTTATCAGCAAAAATACGGTGATCTGACATAACTGCCGTCGTTGTAAACGATATATTCGATGTTTTAGTCGGAAGAGAAATGGCTCATGTCCTCTAACGCCAGAAAAACATTCTATTTGATGTCTTTGTACTGGCGTTATAATTATGTGCACCACACGTATTACCTAAAAATTACCGCTGTACTCTACGTTCGTAAATACTTAGTCATCTACATCCGCCAAGATTTCTCCTGGTCTTACCGTATCAGTCATGTTACCACGGCAGCAAATGGTGTCCTCGCGTGTTTGCGTCGCAACCTTTCCTTAGCACCATCTTGTGGTAAACTCATCATCATCATCATCATCATCATCATCATCATCACTAGCCTATCTACGCCCTCTGCAGGGCAAATGCCTCTCCCATTATTCTCCAATAACCCCGGTCCTGTGCCAACTGTGACCAATTTGTCCCTGCAAACTTCTTGATCTCATCCGCCCATCTAACTTGCTGCCGCCCTCTGCTACGCTTGCCTTCTCTAGGGATACACTCAGTTACCCTTAATGACCAACGGTTATCTTGCCTGCACATTACATGCCCTGCCCACGTCCATTTCTTCTTCTTAATTTTTACTAGTATGTCTTTAACACGCGTTTGTTCCCTGACCCACTCCGCTCTCTTCTTGTCCCTTAATGTTACACCTATCATCTTCCCCTGCATTGCCCGCTAAGTCGTTCTCAATGTAGGTTGAACCCTCCTAGTAACCCTCTAAGTTTCTGCCCCGTAGGTGAGTACCAGTACGATGCAGCTGTCATACACTTTCTTCTTCAGTGACAATGGTAGGCTGCCATTCATTATCTGAGAATGTCTTCCGTATGAACTCCAACCCATTCTTATCCTTTTAATTATCTCTGACTCATGGTTGGGATCCGGTGTCACAACTTGTCCTAAGTAGATATATTCGCTCACCACTTCCATTGCTTCGCCACCTATCTCAAACCACTGCGCTATCACGAGATATGGGTTAACACGTAGCAAATAACCCACAGCAGTTTGGGGGCGCGATAATGCACGAGTCGGTCCGCAAGCACAGCGAAACTGACTTTGTCACCCACCATCGTTGCTCAGGACTCAACCGATGCAGACGATGATCGGTCTTTCCGGTGGCGATAACTGCAATTGCTAGGGCACAAGAACAGTGGGATGATTTATAGCTTCATCCTCTAATAGATTACCTTGGAGGCCAAACCTCTTTGTTTTAACAAATTTTTTGCACGCAGCCGTACATAATTTTCTTTTCTGAACAACGTTCTGTACAAGAAGAATTTTGGTTCCACGGAAACAACTTACCACTTGTCGCTCCCAAGACACTCCGTGAAGAGATCCTTCGATCGTGTCACTACGAGCCGTCCTCCGGTGATCTTCGCTTCCCCCCCCCCCGCTGGGGGCACTTTGAGTATTCATGGTGACGGTGAACAGCGAGACCGCGGACCCCGGGCTCCCATACATAAGCAGTGCCCAACCGTGACGAGGTGTTTAAAGATGAAGAGGTAGAAGCCGTAAACGGTGGCCGTCGGAGCCTTGGTCAAGCTCCGGTCGATGGGCTCCCTGCCTGTCTACCACGCAGGGAGCTCCGGGACCTCTTTGACTACCAGGGTAAGGTCAAAGAATAAAGTACCCCTGTCTGCCTGCTTTTAAACTATGCTATGTGGCATTTTCAAACCCCCCCCCCCCCCCAAACGTGATCGGTCCCTGAAAAGGGGCCGCACCGAAGTTTCATTCCCACCCCTTCCAACAACTGTCTTTTCAACAACCGTGAATAACTATGCTCGTTTCCTTGTGATATAGTCAGCTGACTCAGCAAGACCTGTCGCTTCCCTGTCTGTATTCCTGGTTTCGAAATTCCTGCAAAAACCAATAGGTGGAAAGTATCAAGCTGAAAAGCTTAGGACGGGAGAAATTCTTGTAGAACTCCGTGCCGAACAACAAGCCCGCACTCTTCTTGCACAAACCCGCATCCATGATCTGGACATCAGGGTCACACCCCACCGGAGCCTGAACAGCTCCCAGGGTGTGATTTCTGACGCAGATCTTCTTACGGAAACAGATGCCGACTTGCTTGAAGGTTTAAAGGATCAGGGCGTCACCGCCATGCGCCGTATCACGATGCGCAGGGATGATAACATAATCCCCACGAAACATATTATCGTTACCTTTAACCGGTCCTCACTTCCTGAACATATCAACGCAGGCTTCATTCGATGCTCCACACGTCCTTACTATCCCAACCCGCACCGCTGCTTTAAGTGCCAGCGGTTCGGGCATGGAACCAACTCCTGCCGTGGCACCGCTATGGCACCGCTTGGCGGTACGGTATCCTCAGTGACCTAAAGTCAATCGGTGTTGCGGGCAACATGTTGAACATCCTTTGTAGTTATATGTCGGAGAGAACCTTTCGCGTCAGAGTTGGTTGTGCCCTGTCAAATGCTCACGTGCAAGAAACTGGCGTGCCGCAAGGTGAAGTGTTGAGCTGCACTCTGTTCATAGTAAAAATGAACTCTTTTGGAAAGGCACTAAAACATACAATCTCTTATTCCATGTATGTAGATGACGTGTAGATATCCTTTAAATCGCGTAACCTGTCCATCTTCGAACGTCAAGTCCAGCTCGGCGTCAAGAAACCTGCCGGCTGGGCTGACAAGAATGGCTTTAATCTTAATCCCGCGAAGAGCTCTTGTGTCCTGTTCTCCAGGAGGCGTGGCTTCCACCCGGACCCAGACATCACTCTTGCGAATGTGCCAATTCCTGTGAGCAAGGAGCACAAGTTTTTAGGTATTTTATTCGACGAAAAACTTACATTCATCCCACATATCAGACAGCTCAAATGCAAATGCTTAAAAACAATGAATATTCTTAAGGTCCTCTCACATCAATCTTATGGGGCCGACAAACAACTCCTGCTGCGCCTGTACACAGCGTTGGTGGGGTCTCGGCTCGACTACGGCAGTGTCGTGTATGGGTCGGCTACAAAAACAGCACTGAAAATGCTCGACCCAATGTTGCATCTTGGCCTTAGCCTCTCATGTGGCGCATTCCGAACTAGCCCTGTTGAAAGTCTTTATGTCGAGTGCAACAAATGGTGCCTAGGGCATCAGCGGAAGTATGTTGTCCTGTTGTATGCATCCAAGATCGTGTCTCTGACCAACCATCCTTTTAATCCCATCATGAACGATACATCAAATTTACAACTCTTTTTAAACAGGCCATCTATTTCCTTACCTTTCTCTCTCAGAGTTAGGGAGGAGGCTTCTGCACTCAATGTCCCCCTTTCAGACACGCACAAGACACCCATTCATAATTTTATCGCACCATGGCATCTTCGTCCTATATCATGCGGCCTGTCATTCACTCTTGTTGAAAAAATGGGGTACCCAGGAATGCAATTCTGCAGCACTTCCTGTTCCTGCAGGACAAGTACAGGTGCGCAGAATTCTATAGCGACGCGTCCAAAACTGGTTCTACTGTCTCTTGTGCAGCGCACGGACCAAATTTTAGAGTTATCAAAACAATGAATTTTCACAGCAGTATTTACACGGAAGAAGCGTATGGCATTATACTCGTTTCAAATCACATCTTCGAACATAAGATTCCAAAGTCCATCGTCTACACAGATTCTCTAAGCGTTGTGCAGGCATTGTCATCAAGAAGGTAGTCAAAAAACTATGCAATCAATGTTCTTTTAAAGGTCATAATGACTGCATATACTTAAGATTTAGAAATAACCATATTCTGGGTACCAGGTCACTGTGGGATTCCTGGCAATGAGACCACTGATCAAATGGCTGGGGCTGCTGCTCTCATGACCACAGTTGACATAACAACAGTACCTTACACCGACCTAAAGGCACACATCAGATGACAGCTTCGTAACACATGGCAACTACACGGGAGTCAACAAACAGACAACAAACTACACGTAATAAAACCACAACTGGGACGCTACATAACTGACTCACACAACAGACACACTGAAGTCGCTCTGGCTAGGCTGCGGATAGGTCACACACATGGGACGCACTCCCACCTGCTCACTGGAACTTCGGGACCCATGTGTAGCAGGTGTGGAAAGGGCCTATCCGTAGTCCACATACTAATCACATGCAGAGCACTTGACACAACATGACACAAACATTTCCCTGAATTATACAGACGACACATTCTTTTGCACCCATCATATTTTTTAGCCGACGAACCAATAATTTCTAGTCAGTGTGTTTTAAAGTTTTTAGCTGAAGTGAACTTTCTGCAGCTCTTGTCATATCACGTGTAATCATACTGGCCCTATACACCAGCCATCTCCATTGTCTTTTGTTTTGCATCACTTTTACTTTTAGTCACATGTTTTAGTATTTACGGTCTCATCACAATTCAGTAACTTCTCCTTTGGCGCTCTTTGCCCATAGTCGGCCTTGCGCCAATAAAACCCAACTATCATCATCATCATCATCATGATCTTCGCTTCCCCGGCACCTGGGCGCATATACCACAAGTATTACTGGCCGAAGCTGTCTGAGGGCGAAAAACTGCATGTTAGCACCTGTCGCGACTGCCAGAGTCGCATGACGCTACCAACAAAGCCAGCGGGGTTTCTGCAGGCAATCGATTCAACATAAGTACCCTTTCAACAAGTGGAGATGAACCAGCTGGGTCCTTGTCCATTATATATCTCTGTCAACAAGTGGATCATTGTTGCGACTGATTTCTTGACTCGTTATTGTGAGACCAAAGCTGTACCTCGGGGCACTGCCACAGAGATTGCGAAGATTTTGGTTGAAAACATAGGACTTTGCCTTGGTTCCCCAACGTTCGTCATTAATAAGGAGCCTTCCTGCACAATTATTCGCCATGGTGGCCCGACGGTTGTCATAATTGACCGATGAACTACTTTCACTGCATAATTGCTTGGCGAAGTCTTAAGCGCAGCTTCACCGGCCACCGTACAACAACAGCGTATCGCTCCCAGGCATAATGGTCTTACAGAACGGTGGAAGAACATGATAGAAGGTATGCTTTAATGTACGTTGACGCAGACCATCGTAACTGGGATGACATGCTTATGTGTGTGACATTCGCCTACAATACCCCGGCACAAAAAATATGCGGTTCTCCCCTCTCTGTTTATTATATGATCGTAATGTGATCACAATGCTCAACTCGATGCTTCTTCCTCTACTTTCTCTCTCTCCGTGGTCTCCTCTCCTTCGGGCGCGCTGCGCATATAACCGGTGGGTCGCTCTCCGGCAGCCTTTCGGTCGACGGTTGCTCTCCGCTTGCGCTTGAACCCCCCTCAGCGTCGCATCACACTAGGGTTCCCGGTAGGGGAGGTGGGCGTAATTTTTCCGAATGGTGAGGACTTCGCCAAGTGCACACCTAGGGGTCTTGCTTTGGACCGGGCAACGTCATCACAAGGTTGCAGGAACACAATCGTGGCATCGACTACTTAGCAAAGCTTGCATAATTTAGGGTGTTTCGGAACATAACAGCCATCACTCTTTGAATTAATGAAACTCAGTCCTCCTCTTAGTGCAGTGGCTGCGAATTACCCACACGCAACCGACCATTCGATCAAGGTTACGTCACGGATGAATTGTTGCCTTTAAACCTCAGCGTCAATAAAAATCCTTTACAGACCACCGAGTGTTACCACATTACGTCATACGGGACATTACAAAGCTTACTATTACGGACGACAAACTCAAAATTCGCGCAAGAAAGGCAAAAAATCTGCTCAACTGCCGTTTACCGGTCCTATTTTTATATTGCCCTCTCTTCATCCTTTAAAAATGGGATTGAACTCCTGGGTTGTTCGTAGATCGCATAGGAATGTGAAATACACTGGTCCACCTTCAGGGTTTGGCCGCCGTGCTGTGACTCTGTGTCCACTCAGTGTTTCTCGCCTTCAGTAGTAAGGATAACGTTAAAAATAAATGACGGGATGTTATTTATCAAAGCCTTTGATGTGGCAAACTGAAACGTGTTTCCGCGGTGGTAACGCCCCTCTGCTCTTCGTGAGGAGGTTTATCCGCAACTTACGCTTTTTGTGGTCCCATTTTTACAGTCGCCATACGACACTCGGTGCAACGGTGATGGTCGATCAAAGTATTCAATTCCTTTCTCTATTTTGTCTTCTCCTGAGAACGTAGGAAAAAGTTTGTGTGACAGTTTGGAATGTTTGAGTGGCTCCCGACCTTCTTTCTTGATGGCAGCTGCTCAGCGGGAAACAGCCATGAAGATAAAACAGTGAACCAACACCACACCAAAGAGGCGCTAACTAGACCTAAATATTTTCATATACGTGCCCATAAATTCGCACGTGGCCGATATCAGGCAGGAAAAATAATATTGAATGTACTTTGTTACCTACCTTTTTGTATTCAGGCAAGCCCCTCAGGTCTTCGTCACTTAGAAACAATTCTGGAGGGGGCCAGAAAGGCTACGCATTTACCCCTGATGTCATACCCAAAATGTTACCGCAAAGATACTCTGGCTTCAGGTTTCACCCCAACCACAACGTCTGCGCATCTTGCGGAATGAGTTCCCATTTACCCACGATTCGCCAACTTCTGTGGGATTTCGGTGCCCTCGTAGATCTACGAAAAACACATTCAACAAGGTTTCACCACCATAAAAGAGGGCTCTATCCCGACTACAAACAACAAGGTACATTTTGTCTATTAAGGGATATCATTTGTGAGGTGGGAATATAATCCCCCGTTTAACAAAGTCACCGCGACAGTGAAAAGTTTTGTTATAGGCGGTATTTCGATATAAGCTACTACTCGAGAAAAGCTAAAGCAGTTTTGCGTTAATTGCTCCACATCTGCCAGGAGGCAAAGCACAGTGCATTCAGTTAAGCAAAACTTTATTCAGGTGTAAAAAAGCCAGTAGTTCTTTATCTGTTTCAAGTCCATGCCAGCCGCGAGCAACCACTGCGCCAATATGCCAAAGCATTTCATTTGGCTGTGGTCGCTGCCCATGCATGCAACTTTATTTCAAAGCAGTCGTAGGTACTCCCGCGTCTGCACGATAGATGGCCCTTCACTTTGCTGTTCGGCCACCGGCTGTTTGTCCTCGTGAGGGACGCCAACAATGTCAGCATCCGTAATTGGGGCTCCCACGGGAACCGCGTGAGCCAACGCAAACGTCTCGAAGTCACCTTGCACCCCTTGGCTGACAATTTTATGAACAGCCTAATACAGGTCGCTCCAAGTCCGGTCATTGTCAGGCTGTTTATCGCCAGGGTCGCTGATAACGATGCGTGAAAAGCCATGGCTCGAGCCTGAGGTTGTGTTTGTTGAGCCCAAAACACGAATAACCGCCTATTGCGGGTACTTGGCGAAATCATGAACACTGAGCGGTTTTGCACTAGGGTCTTTGCTTTATCACTAGCAATTTTTTTCCTAGGCGTACAGCTGTAGAGCTTGCAAACAAAAGTTTTTCGCCACCCCGTTGTCGACGACCCTGCTAATTTTATGGTTCCATTGTCAGTGCTCGCGCACCGTCACGTCCACTACATTGACCAGTACCTAGAAACAATATTCAAGGGTCCTACCATGCTTTTGGAACGTTTGTTTAAAGTCGGATGGGGAGAATCGAGAATCCCCGGCTCGAAAAAATCGCTGGGGAAACAAGAGCTTGTTGACCAGCCATGTTGACAGCCTGACTCGGCGCTGGGTTGAGGCCTCCGCTTGCCAGTTCCCTTCATGCGCTTCGAGTAATGCGGCCTAAAATGCATGCCTTTGGGTTGGGAAGGGGGGAAGTTTTGAATTAAGAAATATTTTGATTAAAGCGATTTCGTTTATAACGAGGGATTGCAGTAGTTAGATTTAAAAAAATTTCCTGCTCCCTCCTTTCCCGCATGCCAGGCGCCATCTCAGCCTAAATAAAAAAATTTTTAAGACAAAATCCCCAACCAGGGCCTATGCCCCAATTCTAAAGAAACACATTCGTCCATTCATTCATTCATTCCTTCCTTCATTCATTCATTCATTCATTCATTCATTCATTCATTCATTCATTCATTCATTCATTCATGTATTCCTCCTCCATAATTTCGTTTGTACGTTTTACGGTCACGTCTGATTTTTGCCCACATGATTCTATATAAACTTAAGCCGAGCCAATGATCATCGTCGAGCACTTCCTCTTTGTTCAGTGAGCAGAGAATTATACCGCCATTTTTACACCTCAACAAGAATCACAGAAAACTCCTCTGATGAAAAAAAAAGAACTTTAACATTGTTTTGTGGGCGCAGTGTTTGCTTATTTCAGCATTGACTTTCAAAACTGGCCCTCTTTCGAGTGATCTTTTAACCAAGACAGGGGTGTTGCAGGGGAAGCAACACCCCTGTTAACCAAGACAGGGGTGTTGCTTCCATTGAGGTGTGCGTTTCGTATTGTGCGGGAGCCGGTTGACTTTTCATTTAGCATGCGGTGGTGTGGTGTTGTAAGGTCGCGTGGCTGATCGGTCACAATTGTTGCGGCTCCGAGCTTGCTTTCGCCGGGGTTGCTTCGAAAGTGTAACCGTTGTGGTATGGAAGCGGGCGTTGTTCGTCTCGTACGTTCGGCCCACATTCCTTGGCGTCGTAAGCGTCACTTCATCGGTAGGGCGTTCAATGCCTTAGTCTGTATCGGGCTCATTACTTGGTGTTCTTGCCGTGTCCGTCTCGTCGCTCAAGCTCTCCTCCTTCGCCCGTTGTTTCGATAAAGCTAAAATCGCCACCTCTCCCGTACAAGCAGGCTCGAAAGCGTTCCGTTCATACCGAGTCCGCTTGCCCGTTGTTTGTCGGGTTTGTCGTGTGAGTCTCGATCGGAGCAGCGGGTGCCGGTGATCATGTACGTTCCAGCTAGGACGTGCCGCAAGCGCTGGCCGTGTCGTTGCTCGTTGACGGACCTACGTGCACGAGTGTAATGTCGTTCGATCGCTGGACTCGGGTTGGGGTAGCGGGTGCCAAAGAGCTCGTACGTTCTGGAAGGGTTGAATCACGTGGGCTGGGTTATCTGTTGCTTGTGGCAAGGTTGATCTCAGCGGTTGTGACATTCGCTGGCCAAGTCCGATTAGCAGCACCGGGAGCGCATAATGTCTGAAGTAGTGGTTTCCTGCGTGTGTACTGGCTTGGTCGCATTCCGTGGGCTTTGCATTTCGTTCGCCGTGGTCAGCTCCACCGGTCCAAGTTGGGCGTCGTTTGCCACCTCAGGCGCGTTTCGTGCGTTGTGCGTATCGTTTTTCCTGGGAAACTCCCCTAACAAATGGTTTGCGGTCATTCGCCACGTATTGTGCGTTCCGTGCGCCGTACTTCTCGCTCGTCGTGGCCTATCCACCAATCCGGATGCGATGTCGTTGGTTGCCCGGACCGGGGCCAGGATAGGACGTGCGGAAAATGTACGTACTGGCTCCTTTACGTTCCGCGCTTTCAGCGTTTCGTTCGTCTACGTCTGGACCGGAAGAGTGGGTGCCAGGCACGTGGTGATTTTGGCTCGTACGAGCTGCGTACGTTGCGCGCTTCCTTGCTCCTTGCTGGAAAGACCGGCGCGAGAGCGATGTAGCTCGTCGATTGGCCCGATGTCAGAGCAGCGTGTGTTCGTGATCTCGGCATTACCTGGGACAGGTTCGGTGAGCAGTCAATCACAGTGTTGCATACGTCGTCTCGTTCATGTGCGTGCCGCCGTGATGCTGCCTGTGTCCGGATATCGTGCCGTTCAGGCACTGCGGCAAAAGTGTGGCTAACTTTCGCCAGATGTCTCAGAAATCTTTCTCTTTCTTCACGCAGCATCCTCCTCACAAACAGCGCCGCTCGCAAGTTCCTCTGCCGTTTGACGTCGTAAGCAGCCTGAAGTATCGTTGGCACATTCGTTTGGTTTGGATAGCTGGCGACGTTGCTCGTTGTCCACTAGAAGACGAGGGACCGCCCATACGGCCAGAGCACGGCAGCCCTCGTAATCGTCGTGCGCTCACGAACTCCTGTTTTTTCGTTTAACGTAGGACCTAGCATTCCGTTGAAGTCAGCAGTGGGTTGACCACCGTTGACGTGGGCTCTGTTGGTGCCCCACGTCTGCGTGCCACACTCTCGTAGTCGTGGTGCGGTTCGTCCACGTCGTTCGTCTGTTCGTCCGTTCGTCCTCCCGTGGCCTCAAATCCTTATCCTATCGACCGCGCCATGTTAGCTAGGTCGTGGCTCGAATGAAAGACTAAACAGGAAACATTTTTAAATGTTTAACTAATTCGAAATAATGAGGTTACATATACATCAGGACAAAGGAGCACGAGAAGAAAACGTCTCACACTGTGCACTGTCGTAGGGCGACGCACTACACGAAGGCGCGTACACGAAAGAGAGTAAAACGGAACGCAAGCACTCGCATTGCATCTGGCGTCTCCTCGTGTTGCCAGGAATAAAGCACCGGAGTCTGGGGCGCGTCGTGCTGTTGTGGGAATCGAGGCTTCTCGGCAATGCTGTAGCCGAAAAGTGCGGTTTTCTGCGTGTCTTTCCGCGGAAGCTTTCCTCGTCCCTTTTCGTTTCTCGGAGCGCTCAAATTCTCCGAATCATCGGATCTTACTGACAGTATTCACTTCTACTCAATCTGTACTCACCTGTATTTCCTTGTACATTATCTGCACAATAATATTTGGTCGTATTCAGCAGTGTTTCTACTAATTTGGTCAATTATGCAAGGTGGTAAATATTCTCGTTTCACAGATATCATCGTTATTATCTTTGAATATCATTGTTACAAATATCATCGTTACCGTTTGGTGCAGTGCGAATAAACTCCACCAATGCTTATTTAAACAACGGTAGTTTTGAGCAGGGGACCAAAGTTGCCAAATATTTTAGCGCTATCCAGGCACATTGTGTCGCTCAACTTCCGACAGCGTGTGTTTCTTTCCACGATTGTCATTGTTTGCATTTGATTTAAATATTTTATAGAAAATTTATTATTGAGGATAAGTTTTCATCGGTCTTGCGAGGTCAAACAAAGTCTGGATGCACGCTGTAGGGAATAAATAATAGCAGGCATACGATGTTTTCTCGACCGTATCGGCTACATCCAACCAATAGCCTCAACTACGGTTGACGCAATGTTGCATCATGCGAAGTGGTACAGCTGACGCAATCTTGCATCATGCAATGTTGCATCATCCTCGGTAGCTCTTAGCAACACCTGCTAGGCAAGTAGTCCTTCCGAGTGACTGATTGGTGAGCACACTTTCAGCGACTTCACAATTACTCCTCTGACACCCTGTAGACGATGACCACTGCCATTAAATGACATTACTAAAGCCTAAAAACGATAAGTGAGCATTGTACGATTAACGTTGTCTTGTGTTCTATTTGGAGTTTTGCGCGGGAGGAAAAAACGGAACCAATTTCCGAAAGAGGAGTGGAGAAGGAAAAAAAAAGAAAGAAGGTGACGGTGACCACCAGGTATAAAGGCCCATAAACCCAATTCGAGGTATGTGCAGTATACCGATCCGGACCCCGGAGGCCAGTGAAATAAGAGGGTGTTGACCTTAGATGACGTTACAATATCTCTGATATTCCTCGCACGTCGGTATACGACGCGCGGAGGCTTAGGGAAAACACTTCGCAGCCTTTTGCTTTTAAGTAAAATGTTATGGTGCTTTCTGATTATGCAGTTTACGTTGTAGGACGAAGCGGCATATGTTAGAATAAGGTTGGAGGGTCGTATTCAAAGATTTGGCTTTTGAGTTTGTTATCAGGTGGCGGCGTTCCTGTTTTTGACTTCCTACTAGCATCACTGATGACAGACGGTGGGTATTGTTTTCGTGTGAGGTCATTAGTTAGTGTTTGACAGTTAGAGGCAAAATCCGCTTGGTCAGACGATATCCTTTTAAAACGAAAGACTGGCTGTATGGTATGCCGAGTTTACAGTGTTTAACGTGGTTGCTTTTGAAATGAAATATTGATGTCGGTCTGTTGGCTTCCTGTAGACTGAGATCACAAGCTGGTTGTCGGATATTCTCACTAAAACATCGAGAAAAGTATTCGCAGAATGCTTTTGGCAGAATGAAATGTTCTCGTGGGCGTCATTGAAAGTGGTGATAAATATTAGAAGTTCCTCTTCGCCATGGCACTGACGCCAGGCCGTTTCGGGCCCTTTTCTCTCCCTCTTCACCGACCCCTCAAAACCTATTAGCTTAGCTTCCCCATGGCACCAAATGAAAATAGGCGCTGCGTGCCTGCGCTGCCGCGCCGGGAAACAAAACCGCAGATTACCCGCCTTAGCGCGCGTTGTGCGAGTTTTTGTCTGCATTAGCCTTGGCGCACAACTGTTCATTGCGTTATCGTTCCGCCAACAGCTGCATGAGTCCCGTGATCGCCACTATCCGGTTTCTGGGCTCGGCTTTTAATGTCACTGCTGACGGGCTCACGCTAAAATACTTAATGCACTGTGCAAGCGATCACGGACCGATATCTACTCACTATAAAACACCGGAAGCGGTGCGTTTTCGGCAATTGTCGTTCGTTGTCTGGCATACAAGAAAAATATTCTTTTATATGATATCCCTTGAGTGCTGTGGAATTTATATTAGTGTAACGATTTCCCACCACCCTAGTCCCCCTCCTGCCACGGCGCAATGAGTTGACCCCCCTCAAGGCAAAATCCTGCCGACGTCCATGGCTTCCAGCGTTGGGATAATGCGGAGTTTCTTGGCTTGAGGGAGCCGCCGTCTTAGTCGGTATACAAACCCAGCGCTTAGGGATAAATCAAGGGAGTCACCGTCGCAGCTGTATGTGTGGAAACATGTGTGGACCCCAGACGTCCCCCATAAGAGAGGACGGCGGACTATAGACTCGCTAAGGCGAACAACCCCCTCTTCGGACGGCAGCATCCATTGCTGAGTGACAGACCCTATCCCACACGAGCCGACTAAGCGGCGCGTGCCTCGACCCGTACCTTGCACGCTTACGGCAGCGTCGTCTGCCCACGCCACCCCATCCTGGGAGAACATCAACTTTCAACCCGGTATGACACGCAACTCCAGGCGTAAGTATACGAACGGCGCTTTCGTAGCTACGTCGACTTCACTTTCGATGGCAGTGGGTCGTGGAGGCCACTTTTAAATGCAGAGCGTTTCAGTAACTAACGATGTCACCCGCGTTGATGTCCGTAGTCCGCACCGCACCCCTCCCTACTATATACATAAGCACGCTCTAATAAAGCCTAGGCTTTGTAGCCCGATTCGCGAAAAATTCGGGCCGCCGAAATTAAAAACTAACTTTGTGCGCATGATCGATGCGAGATGACACGTAGGACGGTGAAACCAGAATCCCGGGACGCTCGCCGCCGAGTCTGTACACAAATAAGCCGCGTCGGCCGATTGCCTCGAAAGCGCGTCATCCCTATTTCATATTTGCCGCGCTTTCGAGGCGCTTTTTCAAAGAAAGTGCTACGAGTTGTGCCGCGCCTCCGCCAGATGGCGCCACGAATCCAACGGCCGAGAGAAGACGCAGTGAAACATCCTCCTCGCGAGGGGCACGATCAAATGCAGAGCATTTCCGGGGGCGCACGACGTTAAGTAGTTTGCGTTACGTTAATGTTGTTGCACTTGTGGCAACTGCTGACGAGAGAGCGCTCGCCAGCAGTAATTTCAATGAGTGAACGATATAAGGTGCGTTCTTAACGTCGCATTCTGTGTAGGCTTTGTGGCGCAGTGGGTAGAGCACCATGAACAGTGCGTTCCGCCCGCAGGGTCGAGGGATCGAAACCGGGCGCCTGATAGTATTTTTTATATAGTAGGGAGGGGTGCGGTGGGGACTACGGACGTCAACGCGGGTGACATCGTGAGTTGCTGAAATGCTCTGCATTTAAAAGTGTTGCTCTGACAAGTGTTTCTGTGCTCAGCTATGGTTGCCTGCAACACGCACTCAGCGGACGACCTAGTTATAGCACAAGGTTTGAGTATATGAGTATGCCAGAGAGTTTTAAGGACCACTACGATTTTATCTGCACTAACAAGGATTTTCGCAACGTGCCCTATCACTGCAAGTAGTGCAAGAAAAACGTACGGGGCAGGAATCTGCCGTGTAAACAGTGGGGCGGGATATATGTTGCAATAATAAATTATCGTTGTTACAGATACACAGAGACAGACAGGCCAACATTGTCGCGCTCGAGTAGCCAAAGAAAGACTATCTCCTTTGAAATTAGCTGCAAAGAGACCCTGCCGCCACTGCTCCGTATGCTGGGGACATTGCGCAGCCGTACCCCTTGCCGCTGCCGCCAGCCCGCAAAATAGGAGATACACAAAAACGAAAACCGTCTAGCACGCGAGAAACCCAAGATGGAGGTCCCGCCGCGTGAAAGGGACAGGACAGGGACGATGCCCGTCGTGATGTTTAGTTCCATTAAGAGTAGGGCAAAACTTACACGGGTCTGAATTCAACCACTGATTATTGTACGCGTGTGTGTGTTGTGCCAGCGCACCCGAGAAAATTTCGCTGCACCCGGCGACGTGCCTACAGCGAAGTTGATCCGCGCCTAGGGCAAACCGCCCGTGGCAGACGTGCCGCAACTTGGCGGGAAGGGCGCCGCCGAGTCTGCTCTCACTTTCCCATCACGACGGCTGGAACAAATCATGCCTGAGGAAATACGACCCCCGGCTGACACGCAGCAAGCAGCGCCTGGAGACGGCGCCACTTGAGTCGCCTTCACTTTCCCTCTTGTGGCGGCTCGGCTGACGCAATCGCTTCGCCTCCATTCGCCGGATTCAAACTGCGGCAAGTGGTAGTCCCGGTAGGAGGGATTCAACTGCACGCGGCTGCAACGGAACCCCGTGGGTAAAACACCAGTCCGGAAGCAGCTGTGCTGTGGTGGCATTTCTTCGGAGGCACTTAGTTGAGAAGGGCTATCGCCTTTGTCCGTTTCATGTAACGCTCTGGATACCTTTGTATATAATGTATATAAACAGCGCTTCAAATCACCGTCGACTGGACTACTTCATCACTCTAGTCTGCGCCGTTTCGATAGCAGACTAAGCAGGGCAACGTCGCTAGCAGTGGGGACTGAGCTGGGATAACCAAGTCCCAAGAGCGCGCGCGCGCGCGGTGTGTGTGTGTGTGTGTGTGTGTGTGTGTGTGTGTGTGTGTGTGTGTGTGTGCGTGCGTGCGTGCGTGTGTGTGGGTGTGTTTGGGGGGGAGGAGGGCGTGGAGCAGGTAGTCGACTGCCGCAGTGCACCCAGTTGCTCCCTGTGCTTTGCAGCTGTTACAGCACTGTCCAACTGCTCTCTCGTGCTTTGTCAACTAGAAAACAAAGATTGCAGACGCGTTTTTTGGAGGCGTCATAGCTTGCACTGACGTCGCTTTATTGCCGTGTTGGTGCCTTGTTTGCACAGTGGAAATCTTCAGCTGTTGTCGCGAGCAGCGCTGGCGAAGTGGACAGATATCGATCAAAAAGTGCGGTGGTGCCGTTATGAACAAGCAACACGTTTTACGACACGTTCCAACACGCGAGCTTAAGCTAGAACCCCAACATCTGGCGTTGCCGTTCATCATATAAAAACAGCCCCTTCACGAGGCCTTCCACAGTGCGAACTTAAACTTGGGAGTAGTTGCTAGCAAAAGGTGGTCACCCCTCCAGTAAATTGGAGATGAAGTTAGGGGAAGAACAACCATCAAAATTCACCATCGCCGTCAGCTTCCTCATTACATGGTGGCATAAACGAGAACCGGCGCATCGGGA
>JABSTR010003640.1:0-28197 GCA_013339765.2 Haemaphysalis longicornis
CAGCTGCACGGTTGTTCGGGGTCGATTCCGGCGTCATGGAGTGGTCGGAGGAAAAAGTTATCTACTCGTTTTCTGCAGATCGATTATTGCGCCGTTGTCCGTGAAGAAGTCCATTCCGAGAATTACGTCGCGGGAGCAGTTGGGCAAAACGACGAACACAGCAGGGTACGTCGTGCCGTCTATGGTGACGCGCGATGTGCACGTTCCATTAGGCGTCACGAGGTGGCCTCCTGCTGTGCGTATGTGCGGACCGTCCATCTGGTCATAACCTTCTTCAGCTTAGACGCAAAATGTCCGCTCATTACGGAGTAGTCGGCTCCTGTGTCTACGAGGGCGACTACATCAAAGCCGTCGATGGACACCTTAACGTCGGATGCCGCCTTCCTCGATTCCGGGGGCGTCGGGGCGTCCCATCTCGGCTTGTGCGTGTTGACGGTCGGGCACTGTGCGTCGTCGTTGTCATTCTCTTCTCAGCGGACGTCTCGGCCCGGTCGGGTACGCGTCGCGGCGTATAGCTGTCGTCGTGTACGGGAGTCTCGTCAGGTCTGGGTCGGGTCGTCGGGATGAGGGCATGTTGTGAGTCACTGTCTTCCGCGAGTCGCTGCGTCGTTGGAGGGTTTTCATTTTTCCGCGATCGTGCAAACTTTACCTCCAGAAGTTGCTGCTTTAGTTCCCCGCGTGGGCGGGGGACCTTCCACGGGCGACGTCAGCATTGCTATGACGGTTCGGCGATTGGTACGGGTAGGGCGATGGCGAGCGGTTTGAATTGAACGGGATGGGCCACGGGCGTTTGGGTTTGATCACGGATGGTCAGATACTCGTCGATCTCACGTGGTCGTTGGCCAGGGAGAGGCGAGGTGCGTCGACGGAGAAACCACGCAGTCCGACTCTCTTGTATGGGCAGCGACGGTAGATGTGGTCGGCCTCTCCGCAGTGGTAGCACAGAGGACGATTATCGGAGTTCGCCATACGTCCGTCTTCCTCGGCGTCTGGTTTCGGGCTACCGGGGGTCGGGCGGGTGACAGTGGGGGCGCGGTATGGCGGGGCCTCTTGACGGCGTTGAGGCAGGGCGGGGTCGACGAACAGCCGTAGAGTACGTCATAGCCTCGGGCTCGCGGGTTGCTTCGGACGGCACATAAGTTCCCAAAGCCTGCTGTACTTCTTCCCGGATCACGTCGGTCAGTGAAGTGACTTGAGGTTGTGGTGTCGTCATCGGGAAAAGTTTCCGCAGCTCCTCCCTCACCACTGCGTGGATAGTGTCGCGTAGTGAGTCGGAGTTAATAGCGCTGGCACCAATCGCCTCCGAAACCAGCGCATTGATTGGGCGGTCGTACTGCCTCGTTCGGATTTCGAGCGTCTTCTCCATCGCGGCGGCCTCAGACGTGAATTCGGACACGGTCTTGGGGGGTTGCGAACAAGGCACGCGAAGAGCTCCTGCTTCACACCTCGCATCAGAAACCGTAGTTTCTTTTCCTCCGTCATTCCTGGGTCTGCACGGCGGAAAAGTCGCTTCATTTCCTCGACGAAGATTACGACTCCTTCGTTTGGGTGTTGCGTTCGAGTTTCCAGTAAAATCGCAGCTCGTTCTTTTCTCACCACGGTCGTGAAGGTCTTAAGCAACTCGCTTTTGAATTGCGTCCAGTCGGTCAAGGCGCTCTCGTGGTTTGAAACCAAGTTCGAGCTGCATCCTCCAAGTAAGAAAAACATGCCGGAAGGTTTCTTCATCGTCCCACCTGTTGAAGATCCGCACGCGCTCCAGCTTCTCCAACCATTCCTCTGAGTCTTCAGCGGGGGCTCCCCGGAACGATGGCGGTTCCCGGGGCTGCTGCAGCATGATTGGCGACGTTGTTTCTTGTACCATGGTGTTGGTTGCAGCGTTCCTTCTCTTGGGCCCTTCTGGCATCAAACCGAACTCGGGTGGTAAATCTTGCAGGCGGAAGCTGCCTCTTGTTGGACTGGCTTGGCGGCTTCCCGAGGTTGTAGTGGCAGCATGAAGGGTGCGTACCCCGCACCTCCACCAGATGTCACGAAGCCAAGGACGACGCAGTTGTCTTGAAGGAGAAACAAGTTTATTGGAGCGAACTTGTACTCCCCTAACAACTCAAAAGAATACAGAGGCGGCGAAGCAGCGGTCAACAAAGTGACTTGCGTCAGCGAGCGTCGCCGAATCGAATGCCCCGGCGTCTGATCTGCAGGCTTTTTATCTTTCGGCGTGCGTGGTTCTGGAACCGTCGATTCGCATCGAGAACATTGTAGATGCAAGAAGATTATTCCGGGATGTTCACGTTAGATCGGAATGCTCTCCCTATCAGAAACAGATAACACATGCGGCACAGAAAGAAAGAATGGAACACGCGCTTCCCTTGGCAGAGATAACACAGACCGGCGCAGCCGGGCGGTAAAAGCAAAAAACAAATAAACAAACCCAATGCATGGTTCGCGGCAATATGTATGTTGCACTTAGGCATAATTATTGATTCCGAACCGGTTCCCGAGCCGGTTGAGGCTTGCGAACCGGTTCCCTAACCGGTTCGGTGTGTTTTTTGTCGAAGTGAAACTGCACCAAAACGAAATGATTTTATCCCAACGATAACTGATCCGCTATTTTTTATTCGGTTCGACACACTGGTCTTCAGCTATCACGACGGCAATGTTTTTGTCATGTAAGATTCTCACATGACCATGGCAGCTTCGTTATTTGAGAGTTTAATCCACAGCAGGAGAGGTGGCGAAGGTCTCCGGCTAAGAAAGATTGAATCGCGAAACCGTACTGGCAACAAAGTTTCCAAAATGTGGGATCGCTCCCTCTCATTTCGCAGTTTTGGGGAGTCAGCTGTTTTCTTCACAAGTGAACCCTTTCATCTTGCCGAGTTGGAAGAATCCGGTAGCGGTGCCGATCGGCGAAATCGACCAGTTGCAGATGAGGTTGCCGATAGGCCGAACGGTCTAGGCTTACTCGTAACGTGGTCGACAAAAAAGAACGTTGTAACTTCCTTAAGATTCGGGAAAGAGACCTAAACCTTGCTTACAACGTCCAGGTAATGTTTGAAAACACGCCGTTGCAATAATGCGCATCGACACAGCCGGCAAAAATGAGTAAAAATCACTAAAATGTAATACATTCGCAGCTTCGAGCACACAAGGATTCCCTACAAGACTATTCGCGCCTTTCACCACACCACAAGATGTGAAAGGAAAGCGTACTTCTCCATGGCCGCGCTCCCCGAAAGCCCACTTGATGGATATTGGAAACGTCTTGCTCGCAAGCTCACGAAAGCTAGTGCTACTCGAATGGCTGTGTGTTGCTTCCGTTGGCATGCACTACACCGATCGTAACTTATTTTAACATGAAAGTGTTTTATGCCAGGATACACCAACATTTTAAAGGCGTCATATTAGTTACGAAAACCACGCCAATGCAACAAACAGAGGTGAAATGGGGAAACGTTTTTATGGAGAGGTTAAGCGAACTAGTGCATCATGACGCTAACGAGTGCCGATAGTTGGCGCCTCAATCGGGCAGTGTAAGCTGCGTCTTTTCTCAGTGCCATGACGCCGCAAAAAGCCGAAGACGCCGACAGGCTAATGCGGTGAATGTGACTGATTTGGTGCGAAAAGAAACGCCAGCGTTCGCGCTTTGACGGTCCAAGCTGCCTCTGCCTGCCTCTCGTGTTCCACAAGCTGATATGGTCGCACCGCAACCGTCTGCCGTACACGTCACAATGAGGGACCGAGGTGGTCGCGCCTTTGCCGATGCAAGCCGCCAAGAGGACGTCGCTCTCCGAGAGCACCCACCAGACATCCGAGGGCCCGCAAATCATTATTCTTTTCCTGCAGATTTCACTGCAAATTTCAATTTCGTTAGTTTCCTACTTCTATGACCGGAATTAACCAGCTTTTTGTGCATCAGACCCTTAGCAGAATACTTTTCCTGAGGGGACCCACACGAGGACCACAGTTAACCGCTAATGGCCTCAGTTGATGACCCGGAATCATACTGAACCGAAAATGCAGCAGATCCGGTATATTTGGCAAAATTGAAGGCAAAGCCAAACTATTATCTCTGGGCCTCGTTGAAGCAGAACCGGAACTGAAACGAATTAATTGATAACGGTTTCCACTTCACACAGAAACGGTTCGACAACCCGTTGTTGATAGTGCGCAGTTTATGTCATTCAGGCTATTGTGTGTCACGCAAAGTCAACTTAGAAACTTTTCCCGGACTTTTCTCTTCTACAAGACATTCGCAACACAAGTAATGCTTTATACGGGGTCACAACCTGTGGAGTGTATGGGCAACTATGTTGCAATGGTGTGTAGGTACTGGTTGCCAGTTCAGAGAGCAAGTCTGAACGAAAAAAATGACACAGTTTCTGTATTGCGCAGGCGATATGAAACATAAGCAGTGGCATTCCTTCGTAGCGACTATATAGACGCATTCAGGCTACACGATTGCTGCACTGCGTAACAGCGAATGTACAAACCATAAAAATTCATACTTGCGTTACCTAATTTGCTTGAAATGTTGCACATGCCGACAGTTCAAATGCCTAAGAAGAAATATCCGCAGGAGTGCTTCTGTGGTTATTTCACAGGCGAGGATGCATGTTAGATCACCGCCCCCGGCGGTAATTTTTTTGCTGTAAAGAAGCAAAGTTTTAACGCCTATTTGTCGATAATACCACGTTTGTTCGACGTTCCCACGTGGTCAAACTTTCTCGGCGCCTTGCAGTATACATCAAACGCAACAGGGCAAATATGACAATCATTTTTGACAAGTTTATTTCCGCTGGAAAACACAGAAAGGGCCCACCACTTCGTCCTAAATTATTGCTCGCAGAGCTCATACCAAAATGGGTTCTGCTGTCTGGCTACCTTCATTCATAAATGAACACAAAACGAAGTGGTAGTTCTATCTGAAAGTCCCTTCTTGAATTGTCCAAACCTTCACATAACTAAACTTGCCCTCACTGCGTATGAGTAATATAATAGTTAATTATTGGGGACGCGTATAGCGGTCTAGTGTATAATCCTTTCAGTCACCGTGTCTTCATATGGAGACGTGACTTTCTTCGGCGTTTTCCTCGTGAAAACGAAAAGATTTCATGCTGCAGAGTGGTGCGGCTGATGTTCGAAACCTACGGAAGCGAAAGGTAGCAACATGTGATGTGGAATGGCGGAACCGCACTTATAAACATCGTTTCAAAATGGACGCCACCGAGTTTTATGGGAGCTCCGGTGTGTTGCCATCCTAAGTTTCTTTTTACTGCAGCGTAAATCATTAGAGAGCACCTCCTTGTTTGTAAACTGCCTCAGGATATTTATTATTTTTGTAGGGAAAAGCAGGATTGAGTAATGGTATGAGGACACGACGCCATTTGCGTAATAGGTATTCTAGAGGGACTGAACTTTTCTTTCTTACCTCTAGACACTTGACACTGCTAAACCTCCAAGTATGGACTTTTTTCTGCAGTGAATACAATAATTCGTGACTGAAAGGTATAAGGCCTGTTCTTGTTTTACCTCGTCGTCAGAAGTCGATTACAAATCATTCGTGATAACGATGCAGCTACAAGTTCATATTTCATTAGTCGTGGATACACCCGACACAAGTAATGTAACACGTTTTTTTTCCTACCTGTGAAAAAGAACCACCTTAGCTTCAATTTGTGAAAGTTAAGAAAATATAAGGTGTCGATTTATTATTGGTTTCTATGTGAGAGCAAAACTCACGCTTTATATGCAGCTAAGTTTATGTCTCAAATTGCGCAATTTTGTTTTCCTGCTTAAGCTAAAACAGATGCGTGGAAAGGAAAATGACGGGAAATGATGCTAAAAAATTGAGCTCCCTAGCTTGTTGAGAGGCTGAAAAACGGGACCCGACATTCGGCAGTTCTTGGAGTGTGTAATGTTTGTAATACATTTTTTGGGAAGAATTCCTGTGGAAACCAAAAATAAATAAGGCACTCATTTAACGGTATGTATACCTCAACAGACCAAAAAATTGACAGTGATAGCTAGAATAGCTCGTGTTTTAAGGAGTTTTCAACTTCACCTGATCGGTCACCTGAGCTGGCTGTGACACTCTTTTAGGAAGTAAACTTTTCATGCCTGATAAATAACTTCAAATACCCTATGTCTTGTGCTGAAAGAACTGTACGTAGATTTTGTGTCAAAATTTAAAATCTCGATCCGACCCAACTGTCCCATCGTGACACATAAGAATTGGGCCAGAAAGTCGCTTTTACATTATTACTACTTCGTAAGTTTTCCCGAATATCTGGTCCGATTTTTGAGAGCTGCCTTTCAAATCACACAACTATTTTTGTAAAGAGCAGTATTTTGACTTTTCATTTGTATTTTTATAGGCATAAACTACTAAACTTTTGCCACTTTGCTAGTAATTCAACTCTTCAAATTGGTTCGCCAACAGGTTCAAAGCGTGCGGGATTTATTAAAACCAGAACGGAACCAGCACAAAATCATTTCACATAAACCTGGACGGTAACCAAACCCGTATATTGTTCGGTTCGTCACGCTGCGTACAACTACTTCTTATATACATGAATGGCTATAAGCACCGCTTTCTTGGATGTAAAAGAACGAAGTGGTGTTTTTCTACAACACGCAAGTCGACTTAGTCACGTCCTTGCGCGCGGCCGCATGAGGAAATGATTTTTAATTGACGGAGATGCTCCTGAAATAGGCGTTGAGGAATGGTCAGCACAGTAGCTCTTTAGGCAGGTGCTCCCGGTCTCGACAAATTGCTTGGTGGCATGCCAGCAGGCGTACGCAGCAACAACAAAAAGAACACACATCCAGATTCAAGGCACCTAAAAACGCGCAACCCTATGCTTCGAGAAGTCTTGTGTGTCATCAACATCCAGTGTCGATCGAGAGCCTCTTGTTCTTACCATAGGGAATTGTCTAAAAATTACAGGTGCAAGGTGTTGACGCAAGCATTACCAAGACTATTCGTAAGATTAAGAATACCATTTATTTCATGCTATCATGTACCGTGTAAAGGTTCACATACGAACCACGAGGAAAGCGTCGCATATGTGGAAAGAGTCCAGGAAATTTTATAAGTAAACTACATTCCCATCTGGTGCCCAAAGAATGAACAAGAGTTTCCGTTTATCGGCAGAAGATAAGTCACCGTGTACAGTTTTTTTAACACTCTGCCTTGTCACCGCTTTTGGTGCCTTGGCCATGTGTTGCTTTACGTTTTTTTTTCTTTGCACTTTTTAGGATTTTTTCTCGTTCCTTCATTTTTTGGCTCTCTCGTCTCCTGATCCGTGGGCGCAGTTTTTACGGTGGTTGCGGATGTGGGTTTCTCGGTGTTGGCCTCGGTTCTACTGGTGAAGGCTGCCTGTTTCTTAAGAAACTCTCTTGCCTGTTCTGTGTCTGTGCCGTAGCAGTAAGCACCATTGCCGGCTGTTAAGCAGATACCATCTAGATATCCAGTTCTCTGTAAAAATAGTAGTTAAGAGGGAAGTTTTTTCATGTCAGTTTTAAGGCAAGACGGACAGAGTATGTTTGCAGGCATTGACAATCACAAAACAACAATCCTGCTTCACACCATGAGAAGGTTACCGCTAGCTGTACCAATAAAACCTAATTAAAATTGCAATTATTTGGAACAATTTTTAGTACCAGTCGGAAACGGACTCAGTAAGGTACATGCTTAGTGAACCGCAGCACAGTAGCTCAACATGGATCACTTTTATAATTTCACAAAGATTGCAGCAAGAAAGTACTACAACATGCAGCTGCATGGGCAGCCGCAAAACATTTTAACCTTTAGTTACAAGACTACGCAATGAAATAGAAGAACATTTCGTCTACCTGCTTCCTCCGCTTCAACTGTCGTTTAGGGACGATAGTCGTCTGTCCTCCCCAGACCACGTAGCAGCTCGTCCTTTTACGCTACCTGTTTTCACGCTCTTCATCTCCAATCGTGCTCCTGACAGAATATTTCATATGGATTTATCTGAATTTGTTCTTTGCTTTTTTGTGCTGAGTATCGACTCGCGCAGTCCTAAAGACCTTTTTTTTTGTTTGGGGGTTGCTTTAATCTTGCCTGTCTTTAGCACGATCAACTCGTTTTGGTGCTTGGTATTGGAAACCTTAATCTGCTGTCTATTCCTAAGTTGTTGAGTTAGTGTACTCTGGGTTATGTTCCGGCGTGGCTACTGCTAGAGGTATATACAACGGCAACCTCGAGTGCCGCTCCGCTGTGCCACCACTGGCTCGGGGGAACATTTTTTGCCTTAGGCACAATCACCGACGTAGCAGGAGCTAACTGCGAGCGTTCTGATGCGGTTACTCCCACTTCACAAAAATTATTTTACAAAGTATAAAATCACTGCAGCCATTGGAACTCTTGAATGATCGTTGTAGGTTTTAACGCGCCTACGCAACGTAGGCGATGAGGCGCGCCGCAGTGGAGGGCTCCGAATTTTTTACCACTTCAGCATCTTTCATGTGCGCCGAAATCTCGAACACACGGGCGTTTTCGCTTTTGGCCTTCATCAAAAATGTGGCCTCGGCGGCTGAGAAACGAACCCACTCTTTTCAAAACGAACACAATCTTTTCAAACGAACCCAGTTTTGAAAAGTTAGTGTTGTTTCTCAACTTGACAACATGGAGGGCTACGCGTAGTACCTACGATTAAGTGAGGCTGCAGCGTATTTGATCGGATGCTTGTTTTCCAGTGTCCATTAGTAGCCCAAGGGCTAATACGCGTGGGCCAACTGGTCCGTAGATTGAGTTAGTGTGGATACAAATCTCAAGCGGAAAAGTTGTCGCTGGGAGTGGCACAAAATCGGGCGCTAAAACAAGGCACATTTTCCGGTGTGGCCCGCATTGCCGAGCTCTTCGCTTGTAGGTACGCACGTAAAAAGAAAGCAGACAAAAGCGCCTTATCACAGAAAACACGGCCACCGGTCTTTTCTCACTGGCTACATTTTGGTGCTGCAATCATGTTTTTCAGCGGCCGTTCGTAGGGTCAATATTCCACCGAGGGTCGAGAAGTTAAGCATATGTTCTGAAATTATTAAACGCAGCTTCTGGGCAAGTTTATGCATTATGTTACAAAAATAGAGCACGACTAGGACAACAACACGAAAGAATAACGACGGGACAAACACTGATATCACTTAGTTCCACAACCAAAAGGATGCACGCGGGCAGCGAGGTCCAACGGCTAAGCGCTACTCTATTCCACCATGGCACAGAGTGATCGGCAAAATTTGGGCCAAATATTCCCTCTTCTCGAAGCGGAGCATATTTTTCGCCTTTTTTGCAAATACTTACTCATTCAAAAGAGAAATGGCGGGTAGTATGAGGTGCCAGGAGAGTAATGAAAAAGCACGCACCATGGCTCAGTACACCCTGGACGGGGCGCATTGACTGGTGGGGTGCGATCACATACAGTGTACAGAGGCAGGAAGGGGGGAAGTATCATAAATTTAGCAATTCGCTCGTAGCTTCCCGCTCGGAATTTATCCGTTCAAACATGCACACTCACAAGCACAAAACACCCTGTATTGGTAATGATTAAAAGAAGCGGCTCCCGCGAGCATTGGGGAGTGCATATCTCGCGCCTGGTGCTTGATGGCGTTGGTTCTCTTGATCGCAGTGAACGGGCGATTTGCCCTCCGCACTTTCGTGGCTGCTTCAGCGACATCTGGCGACGATGGGGGGTGTTCCTAAAGGTAGTACTAGAGATCCCACTTGACGGCGCAGCCTTAATTGGGTGCGAGGGACGGCATCCTCATGAAGCTAGACGGTTCCGCTATCCCTGTCTCCTGATCTTCCACGCCAGCTGAGCTCCTGCCTAAATCACCCCTTCACCGGACCTTGTTGTCCCCGCAACGCAGGCACTCTGCTGCGGCCCTGACTTTCTGAAAACTTTTACAACCAGATGCGTAGCTACTGCATATTCAGGTTTGACGTAGCTTAGCGCTAAGATAAGCTTGCCGTTGTACGTTATTAATAATAAGTACAGCTAAAGGACGCCGTTGACAAGTGTGTCCAAAACCTGGACTCGAACGAGCTTGACCCTGATTTTATGGCCATCAGTCAGTACGACCCCAAGATCACCCAGATCCCTACTCACATTGACTTGGCGAGCCTCTCCGCGGTACTTTCTATGTCGCCGCTGACGATCCTGTCGGCCTATGTCGGCCATCATCTAGCATGGCAAGACCAGTGCGCTATCGCGTGAAAGGTGACTGCACAGGTTGACGATTTGGGGCAAGTTCCAGCTTCGTGCTAGCAGGCTGTTTGTAACCGGCGTGGGCTGGCAGGTGGCGACGATTCTTCTTCTCCTGCGGCGTCGCGAAGCGCACGACGTAACACCTGACTTGGTGTGGCAGGCAGCCCACGAATGGAGAAGACGTTTTCCGCCTCTGGTACGGTCAGCGCCGCCGGGAACTCTATGAAAAGCGGGACCACAACGCGCGCTGATACAGCCGACCAGTACCTCGTCAGCATGATGAAGGCTGTGATGAAGGCTGTACTACTGTCCTGGGAATCCAAACCTCTGTGGGCGGAATGGGCAAGGGCTAGGTATACCCATGGTGGTGCCAGCTGCAAATGTATTTTCTCTCATACTGCGCACCATGGTGGCGCCGAGACTATTTTCAGCATCATCATCACCATCACAAGCCTATCTACGCCCACTTCAGGGCCAAGGCCTCTCCCATTATTCTCCAATTATCCCGGTCCTGTGCTAACTGCGACCAATTTAGTTGATCTCATCCGTCCATCTACCTTTCGGCCGCCCCGGCAATACTTGCCTTCTCTACGGATCCACTCTCTTACCCTTAATTAACAACGGTCATTTTGCCTTCGCATTACGTGCCCTGCCCACGTCAATTTCTTCTTAATTTCTATATGTCCTTAACTCAGTTTGTTCCCTCACCCAGACCGCTCTCCTTGTCACTTAATGTTGCACCTATCATCTTCCGTTTCATTGCTCGCTGAGTCGTCCTCAATTTAAGTTGACCCCTACCTATTAGTGAGCCTCCAAGTTTCTGCTCTGTAGGTGGGTACCGGTAAAATGCAGCTGCCATACACTTTCTGCTTCAGGGACAAGTATAGACTGCCATTCATTATCTGAGAATGCCTGCAGAATGCACTCAACCTCATACCTGTCCTTCTAATTATCTCTCCCTCATGGTTGGGATCCGGGGTCACAACTTGCCTCAGTAGATGTATTCGCATACCAATTCCACTGCCTCGCCACCACTATCAAACCAGTGTGCTGTCCCGAGTTCATTCCTCATTGCTTCAGTTTTCTGTATATTAATTTTCCGGCCCATGGTTCTGCTATTGTTTGTCCAGTGCGGTAAGCATGTTTGCAATTCATCCCCCGAGTTACTCAGCAAGGCAACGTCATCAGCAAATCTGAGGTTACTGAGGTATTCTTTATCAACTCTTATTCCTGTCTGTTCCCAATCCAATGTTCTGAACACCTCTTGTAAACGTGCTGTGAATAACCTTGGAGATATTGCGGCTCTTTATCAGACGCCCTTCTTTATATTGTCACGAAGCCGGAGATGACGCAGTTTTCTTCAAGGAAAACAAGTTTATTGGAGCGAACTTGTGCTCCCCCAACAAATCAAAGAATACACACACGGCGAAGCATCAATCAACGAAGTGACGTGCGAAGGCGAGCGTCGACGATTTGAATGCCGCGGCGTCTGCTCAGCAGGCTTTTATCTTTCAGAGCCAGTGTTTCCGGAACCGTCGATTTACATCCAGATCATTGTAGATCAACGAAGATTCGTCTAGGCTAGTGACATTATGGCGGAACCGTTTGCTTTTCTGAATGAGATAGCCCGTGCGGCATCAAAAATAAAGAATGGAAGATGCGCTCGCTGGGCACACAGATAACAGACCCGGGCGTGTCCGGGCAGTGAAAACAAACAATAAATAAACAAACCCATACATGGTTCGCGGCATTATGTATTTTACTGCTCTCCTTATGGAGGGCGATGGTAGCCGTGGACCCATTGTGTATATCTACTGGTATTTTTCCATATTGCTCGTCTACACCATGGTTCCGTAATGCCTGAAGGACTGCTGCGGTTTCGACTGAGTGAAATGCTTTCTCATAATCTATGAAGGCTATATATAGGGGTTCAGTATACTCCGCGTACTTCTCTATCACCTGATTGATCGTGGTAATATGGTCCATTTTTGAATAGCCTTTACGGAAACCTGCTTGATCTTTAGGTTGACTGAAATCTAATGTGGCAGAAATTCTGTTAGCATTTGCCTTGTTAAGTAACTGGTAGACGACTGACAGTAAGCTAATCGGCCTGTAATTTTTCAAGTCCTTCATTTCATCTTTCTTCAAGATTACGATGATGTTCGCGTTCTTTCTGGATTCCGGTGCACTCGCGGTCATTAGGCATTGCGTGTACAGGTTTGCCAGTTTTAATAGTACAATTTGCCCGCCGTCCTTCAAGAGGTCTGCTGTTATGTGATCTTCACCAGGTGCTTTGCCCCTTTCATTTCTTTCAAAGCTTTCCTTACTTCTTCCGTCGATACTGGTGGGATGTCTATCTCCTCTGAACTACTTTCTCCTTCGGCATTATCCTGGGTGTCCCGGCTACTCTACAGATCTCTTTAGAACTCCTCGGCTACTATGACTATTTTATTCCTAGTTGTAATGACATAGCCTTGTTTCTATTGAGGCACATACATCTGATTTTTCACCACCCCTAGACGCCTTTTCACTGCTTTCAGGCTGCCTCCGTGTTTGACAGCATATTCAATCCTCTCCATATTATACTTCCGTATGTCAGCTCTTACGCTTATTGATTAACTTCCATAGCTCCTCTCGTTCTATTCTGACAGCTGGTGTGGAGATTGTCATGGTTTGCCGTTTCATAATTAGATCTTTCTTCTCCTGGGAAGGTTTACCAGTATCCTGTCTAGCCATTGTACCCCCTACTTGTACTGCACACTCCATGATAATGCGTGTAAGATTGTCACTGGCTTCATGTGTCGTAAACTCTGCTTCCTCAGTAAGAGCTGAGGATTGGTTCTGCAGCGCGATCCTGAATTCTTCAACTTTACGTCTTACTGTTAGCTTATTAATCAGATTCTTTCGTACTAACTTGTTACGGTCCCTCCTCAAATCTAGCCCAATTCGAGATATTCCCATACCGTGGTCACAACCCCTTACTTTTTCTAGCACTTCCGCAAACTGCACGATGGCAGCGTTCTCGCGTAATATGAAGACTATTTCATTTTTTCACACTATATTAGTCTGAAATAAAACCTCTTAAAAACCTTAGCACTCATCAATGGTAGCAAACGCGAAAACGCCAATGTGCATCTGAGCGCCCGAGACGCTTTCTTTAGACTCAAGTTGTCATTTTTGGGAAACGTGCGGTGAGGGCAAGTATGCATATGTTACACATGGATACAAAAGTGCAATACTTCCTGCGTTAGGCATGTTCATCTTATGCCCAAGTCGCAGTTGCGCTCTCTCTTCTTTTACATGTTTTCGGGAGGTTGCCTAATTTAATTCTCAACCTCGTTAAGCACACACACGTTCACACGTTCGCACGCGAGTAGCCCGCTATTGATAAGAAAATTGCGCGCAGGGGGTTACTGATTGCGTTAGGACCTTGCTACCCACGTACGTTTACACGCGACTAGCCTGCTGTCGATAAGAAAATGACGGAGACTAAGATCGAGGGAGAACATTGCTTCAAAGACTTGCACAAATCTCAGCAAAATGACTCGGCTCACCTCGCCTTTACCGATAACCCCTAATGAAACCTGCGCTAGTACTCGCGAAGAGCTGGCTTAGCAGAACTGAAATATTGCACAGCACTGCATTTTTTGCCGGCACTGCCTTGATGGCATTTACGACGGCACTGCCTCAGTTTATTTATGCCGTAAGGACAAATTGCCGCACACATCATACACAAACAAGTGTATTCGCGCAAACAATCGACTTCTAGGACAACCGCCACTACAAGTGATAACATTTACATATCGTTGTAAACAAGTAGGTGGACGGCTGATGCTAGAACAAATTTTCCTTAAAGTTCACTACTGTTACCACCCTGCGAAAATATGGGGCGAGTGTAAAATTACAATGCTGTTATACCGCGAGACTCGAAGCGAACAGAGCCCAAGGTGATTTCCGCCGTCTTCCCACGATTGGCGCAGCTGAATGCGAAGCACCAGCAGAGCATTGCTGGTTTTGACACTTTTATAGCGTCCAGATAATATCAACGACGAACTGAACCATTATAGGACACGGACAAGCTTTCAACACCACCAGAAGTGCAGCGAGGAACCGGCAGAAGGCGACAGATGGTGCGCGGCTGCTACCACGGAGCGAGTTTTTGCCTAAGGCTAGGTGGCCGCCATCAGCGCCAGTTCTCGAGAGCCATCTCCTCTCCGGAACTTTTTATGCAAGCTCCTTGGTTTTGACTTACCTCCGGCTCAACAACCCCATTAACCAGGTGAAATACTTTGCCTTAGCGGGCTTTGCCTTCGTCGTCAGCGTACACCGTCGACGCCGATGACGGCAAGAAATTTGCGTCGAGATCGACGTGCATCAATGAGATTATAGTGCGTTTTGAAGATGGGGGGTTAACATGGGTTGTTCTTTTACCCCGTTTATGCTGGAACGTTTTTTGAACAGCAATGCTATTTAAGCTAGTGGTTAGAACGGCGAACGTTCGAATCAAACCTGACCGAGCAATGACGTCATCGGGCGCATCGGTTCCGCATCTTCCCCATAGCTTGGCCTCCCCGCGCTCGCGCGGTACTCGCGTGGCCACCTGTCGGAGGTGCGATACAACTGGTACAAGCACGGCTGTGGAAAAGCAACGCGTCGCGGGGGGGAGGTACGCGTTTTACAAAAACTGATTCGCAAACGCGGCGCGGGGCGACTCGCTCTTTCGCTCGTTGCGATGAGTGGTGCAGTTTTGACGGTACAAAGAGAAGCATTAAGGCCAATTTAAAAGAGGCCAAAGTTTGAGAAGCGATAACATTAAGAACTTATTAATTAGCGTCTTACTGGCTAGACAACACAAGCCGAGCTATGGCCACCGAACGAGCTCAAAAATGCTGAGCAAACGCTCGTTCTCTTGCGCCCTCCGCTACTTCTAGAGCTTCACCACAAAGCCGGTGGCATGCGTACAGGCGCAGCCACTGTTATATGCAGCACGATAACGCGTGGTCCCGCTCCGCGGAGTGCCACCACCAGCGCTGCGCGAATACTGCGCCACAGGCGAAATTACCAAAATGAGCGCCTGAGGTCGAGGCAGCTGGCACTGCTTGCGCTTTTGCCGCGAGATTCCCGCAGCGCCGGTGGTGGCGTTTCGCAAAGCGCGGCCACGCGCTGCCGTGGAGCATCTGACAATAGCGGCACCTGTATATTTTAGATACTTTAGTGCCCAATCGTTAGTTGTTTTTGACGTGCTTACGACCAGACCAAGCAGAAACGGGGCTCATTTTCATGATTTTGTATGACTGCCTGGCTGGGAAACTAACCGGAGCTGTGTCCTTGCGGTGAGACTAGGCGTTGTGCTTTCCTCACGTTGTCCGCACTGCAGTTACACTAACACATCACAATGAGCCTTGTGTCAGTGTCGTGTAGCCGCAACGTTGTGAACTGTATGAAGCAGGCCGTGCGGTCAGTGGGGTAACTAAGGTGGGGCATGGGGGTACAAGTGCCCCGGGCGCCACTTGGGAGGGAGCGCCCAGCCGAGTCCACCCAACAAGTGCCCGAGCGGAAAAATTGCAGCAGGGTGGCGTAGCCGCAAAAGTCACCGTTGAAGAGACTGCTAGTTTGGGCTTGTCGGTACGACACTGTAACATACGAATAGCGGCGAATAAAACTAGGACGAAGAGAGGGGGACACACACCGGACGCAATGTCGGGGGACACACATCGGGTGCATGCATCCATCCCCATAGCACCTCGTTTGTGTCCCCGTCCCTTTGTACTTTTCTTATTCGCCGCTATTCTTTTGTTACAGTGTCGCTGTTCAAGTAGTTAAACTGCTCTACGTGTCGTAAAGCGCCTCACCAATGTGTGAATACTTAGGTATGCCCGGATCAATGCAACCCCGGATGATATTCAGTGTGCGTGCGTGCGTGCGTGCGTGCGCATGCATGCGTTTTCATCTGTTCTCATTTGTATTCTGGTATCGGGGAGGGGGGGGTGCCTAAAATTTCCGCCCTTGTATTTCGATTAACACTTTGCAAGTATTATTACAAGGTGATGGGAACCACGTGCCGTGCACTGTATGGATCCCGGTTTATTTACTCACGAAAACTTTACGGTCATGTTTCATCAAAGACTATGCGCGGCGAATCCTCAGTGGAAAGCGTTGCCGAGCTGAGCTCCCTTCCACTCGCAGTGGTTATTTTTCTGATGAAGATTACATGAAATTTCGCAGCACGTTGGAGAGAATCGAAAATGGTATTAAGACTTCTTAGGAATCTGGTCAGTCAGCTAATCAACGCTTTAATTGCGTTCAAACTGTCTGATCAGTCAATCGCATGTAGCCCATGCTGCAACCGTGGTAATAACAACTTCCTTTGCAACAGAAGAGCAACCTCAAAACCAGTTATCCTCGAATAAAAATACGGGGGATGCTTAGAACTCGCTAAGAATGTGAAGGCGATAGCCTAGATATACGTTCCTTTGACATGCTGTTGAGGCCTTTGTCGAACTTTGCGGGCCCCAAGTCACCACTCGACCAGCCCTTTATGCTGCTGTCATCCCGCTCGCCCGCCATGGCGAGGAGCCCCCTGTTGATCTGCTGTTAGACCTACTGTTGAAATTTGGGGCCGCGTCTGTCACCATTGCACCAGCCCCGTAGCCAGAACTCTCAGAACCTCATTGCCCACCTGGGCAAGACGAGCTCGGTCGGGACAACCCTTCTTGAACACCTGCTCACCATCTATGGGGAGATCGCGTGAGCTCCATTTCATGAGCGCGGAGCCGGACATGGGTTCTGAAATAAATGTTTGCTCTCTCTCTCTCTCTCCTCTCTCTCTCTCTCTCTCTCTCTCTTCTCTATCTCCATCTTCCTCGTTCCGCTCGCTAGCCATCGTGGGGCGCATCCTGTTCACTCCAGTTGCTACCTTCACCTCTCATGGTGGCTCGTATTGCACTGCGCCAGCGGCCCACCCTTCTCTGGCGTTGCTGTTTCCCTTTCACGGCCAGCGCTGCGTCGCCCTGCATCGGAGCCCTCCTTCTACCCTCCTTCCGCACTGCTGTTTCCCTTTTGTGGCGCGCGATCCCTGGCTCGCGCAACTGCAACTTTTTTGGGCCACCTATTTTTGGTACCTCACAACGCGGGTGCTCCAACATATAGATCTAAGCCTTACTTCTTAAAAAACATATTTTGCTATAGATGTTGCTAAGGCGCGTGCATTTCAAGATTCCCAGGCGGTCTAAATATAATCCGTAGCCCTCTACTACGGCGCGCCTCATAGCGTGGATACATACAGCTTCGGCGCGTTTAACAGTCAAAATTTTCAACCTCCATGAGATTTCGAACTTTTTCGAAAGCCTGATCAACAAAAACTTTTGTTTTTAGATGCGTTGTGTCACTTAGCTCTAAATTTACGTATCGGTTCCTTATTATACAGTCAAGGTTGGTTTAGGAAAGAATGAGGGGCACTTGATGCGTTGCATCACGAACACAACTGGAAAAAAATTTCTAGATGTTGTTGCGTTGACAGGAAGCGCTCAAGCGGCGAAGTTTAAACATTTTTCCTCTGAATCAAGTTAAATATCGATTGCCTTCCTATCATAACCTCTAAAACCGAGTTTCCTTAAGACGTTCGTTGTAACATAACCATGTTCGAGTGAAGGAATTTTTTCGCGCTACACGTAAAAATCCAGGCTATTTGGAAGTGGTTAAAAAAACTTGCAAAACGAGCCTCAACAAAGCATTAACACGGCTTTCAGAAGCCCACTGGGAACCAACTCGAGTCAATAAGTTGTGGGTACTTTGTTTTTCGATGTTCTCTTGTTGTTAGTACATGTTTTTTTTCGCCTAAAATCGTAAGCGTTATGTTTTACCAATAAGCTTTCACCCACGAGCAGTGCTGCCAACTGGCACAGCGCCTCCACTCGTGTCATATTTAACCGCATGCAAGAAATCCCCGTCTGTATATAAAACTGCTGGTTGCAGCTGTTCTTCGCGCCATGAGGGAGTGACTTTAATGACGTCGGTAAATTTCTGATTTTCTTGGTTATCCTGCAGAGCACCGCCCCTTTATTTCAAGACTAATATGCAGATTCGAAGCATGCAATAAATAATTTTGAGCAATACATTCCATGGTATTGCAACGAAAAACGCTACCAACTTTTTACATGCCTCCTTGCTCGTTCTCCTCCGTATGGTTGTCCCTTATTTATGAGCTTCATTTATTTCGTCTCAAGCAGACGACAGCAGGTGACCGGCAAGGTCGATTTCTTCTTTCACATTTGTTTCTAACTTTGTGGACTTCTTGTGTGTGGTACGATACGGGGATGTGCTAAGGCGGCTATAGCCCACCGTAGTGGACAATCAATTAAGAAATCGCCCATCTGTTTGCCCAGAACATCCGGATGGCATATTTTTGCACAAAGATGGTGATGGTGATAATAAAAATTGGCCGCGTATCTGCTCCTATCGTTGCAAATGTTAAAAAAAGACGACAGTCTTCATCGACTTTTGCCGCATAAATGCCTCCCTTCGCTTTCCCGCTCACATCTCATGTTGTTCCTTTTGCGACGCGCTCCTCCCAAGGTAAAGGTTTGGTTATATCATTTTATATTTACCGCGTTCAACTGCTCCAGGCCGGCTGTCTCAAAGCAACCGCTGCCGTACGGCGGAGACGCGCATGAATCGAGGCGCCCTACTTCAGCGTTGATAAAACCGCGTTGCCCCACTCCACGTGCGTTCCAAACAGAACGTGGAGCCTATCTAGTAGAACCTTTCGTAAGTGTTTCCAGTTGATTTCTTAAAATGGCGCCAAAAGCTATAGTGGCGCGGGCGACAGCAGGCAACGGTGGAGTGATTTTTTTTTTGAAGTTGATGAAGTATTTATTTTGCAAAAATCAAGCATGCATGCTTTTTTATAAAGGAACACTGCAACTATCACTTCTGTATTAATTTGTTGTGTTACATTTGCGTAATGTCTTGTTCTTCTTCAACAATGTTGACAAGTATGAACATTACACCTGGACCTTAACGGGTAGATTTAGCTGCGACTATATAATACTATTGCGCAGGCCTTGTTTTACTTTGGCCGGGTGGCTGAATCGAGTCACAGATAGACAGACAGACATAGAAACAGACATACACAGACAAAATTTCTGGGTTTAAGTAGCCCCAGAAAAAATATCATCTATAATAATAATCACTGTTATTACCATCAGGAGGGGCGTGAACATATATTTTCCATGGGCGCCGTCTTATCTAGTTACGCCACTTGTTGGGGTCCCGCTATTCTTATGAGCACACGTTCAATTATTTGTTGGTGAACTTTCTTAGGTTTCCTTGTGCCTTCGTATCGAAGTGGGGAATCGTTGTGCCAAGAGGCTTCGAGCCCGACCACAAAAAGGGGGATGTTTTTACTACTGTGGATTTTCCGGTCAATTCTCAGGACTGACTTGGAGTACTAGCTGGTAGCTGTAATCGAAGAAGCCTTTCTTATACGCTGGTGCACTGGCGTTATAATATAATGGTAAGAACCAGGACCCTGAGCATGCCTAGTGGTACCATTTATAAGGCTTCAATATGGCTTTCATTCTGCATAGACAGTAAATGGGGCAGGCATATTATAGTGAAGCTGTCTATCGCGATTTTCTGAAACGAAATGCGCCGAGAATGTTAATATATCACCAGATATGAATAAAGCTTATTACCACATGGGCCGCAATGAGAGAGAGAGAAAACATTCAATGAGCTCAAATGTGAGAGTGGAACCCTAGTCCGGGAATTCATGCGTTGCCTTGGCCCGTGTCACCAGGACAGTCTGGTCCTCCGGTTGACAGCTGGTCAACAGTGTCTCCCACAGCTCAGGAAAAGAACGGGGGGAGAGGGGTGGTAGGGCTGGGTTGTAAGCGCATTCCACAATTATATGCTGGAGGGTACCTAGCTGTGGACAAAACTTGCATAGCGCGGTGTACTGTGTGGGAAAAGATAAATTCATTCGAACCGGGTGAACGTACGTGCCTGCTTGTAATTGTCGGAGTGTTATTTCCTGAGTTTTGCTGAGTGATGGGGTAGGGGACGGGAATTTTTGTCTCGTGGTACGGTAAAATTGTGTAATTTCCTGATAGGTGAGAAGTGGCGTCGGAGCTGCGGTGACCTCTGGGGCTCGGTGGGCCAGTTAACGAGTTTGTTTGTGGGCCAAGTTGTTTCCCGTTACAGAGGCATGGGGAGGTGTCCAAACGATCGCCACTCGGTGAGATGGACGGTATCGCTGAAGTAACCGCAGGGTCGTTGGTGAAATGCTCCCTGAAAGGAAACTGCGGCAGGCTGCTTGAGAGTCAGTGATGATGACTCTGCTGTGGCATTGGATGAGGGCTAAGGCAATGGCGAGTTCTTCGGCGTCTCCTGGGGATGTCGTACGGATGAATGCGCGTGAAGTTAAATGGCTTCTGGTTGTTGCCACTGCAACTATTGTTTGGTTGTCAGCGTATCTCGCCGCATCGGTGTAGGACACGTCAGAGCGATTGCCATATAAGCGTTCATGGGCTTGGCTGCGGGCGGTCCTGCCTCGGGATGGAGGTCGGGGTTCATATTCTTTGGTAGGGGTCGTACAGAGATATGTTTGCGCCACTCGTCTGACAAAGGGGCCAGGTGGGTTTGTTCTGCACAGGGCCAGTTGATGCATTGCAGAACAAAGCGGCCTGCTGGAGTGTGTATCAGACGGAGGCGCTGGCTTCCGGGATGACCTTTAATGAGTTCCTCAATAGTGTTGTGAAGAACCATTTCAAGAAGCTTGGTTGTCGATGCACTCATCGGGAGCCCGAGTGCTTGTTTAAATGCCTTCCGAATGATCCTGTTAAGTGCTTCAATGTCGGATTTGGTTAGGGCCATGTATGGAGCGACATAGGTGAGGCGAGAAATGACGAAAGCTTGAATTAGTCTCATTGTATCCTTTTCTTTCATTCCTCGATGCCGGTTAGTGACCCACCTAATTATATGCACGACTTGAGCTGACATATTATGTAGTTTTAACAAAGCAAAGTCGTTTCGGGTATTGGCTTGGATGGTAAGGCCTAATATCTTGAGTGAGTGGCTAGGTGTGATCGAATGGCCGTCAAGAGATATTAAGATGGGCTCGACGTGGTGTGGTGGGGGGTGTTTCCGGATGATGAAAAGTTCTGATTTTTGCGGTGAACAATGTAAGCCACAAGCCTGGCCGTAATTATTGACTTCTGCGGCTGCACACTGCAATGTGTCCTGCAGCCCACCGAGAGAGTCTGTGTCAGTCGAGAGGGTGATGTCGTCTGCATACAGTGCGTGGTGAAGATTCGGAATCTACTCTAGCTGTTTTGGTAGACCCAGAAAAGCGATACTGAAGAGGAGTGGAGACAATACCGAGTCTTGCGGTATACCCCGACTGCCAAGAGAGATTGGTTTGGATTTAATGTCTCCAATTTTGGGTATAGCCTGGCGGCCTGTGAGGGAGTCCGAAATGTAGGAATAAATTCCGCTGCCACAGCCAGTGTTATTAAGGTGGGAGAGAATCGCTGCGTGCGCAACGTTATCGAAGGCCCCTTTTAGGTCGAGGGCCAAAATGGCTCGAGGTGAGTGGCGAGTGGCAGGTGCAATTACCTCTTCTTTGAGTCGCAACATAATATCCTGGTTGTTTAATTGTTGTTGAAAGCCGAACATTGTTTTGGGCATTTGGTTGGTGTCTTCAAGGTATGGCGGCAGCTTTTTGGGTATAATGCGTTCCAATAGCTTCCCCACGCAAGAGGTAAGGGAAATGGGCCGGAGATTGTCTATGTGTGGGGATTTGCTTGCTTTAGGAATGAAGCGGACTTCAGCGGTTTTCTATTGAATAGGTAGGCGGCCACATGTCGATACTGTTTTCTCTTTGCTTCTTGAATGGGTCACAGTTAATCCGGAGCACTCCAGTACGCCATGACTGATCGCATGTGTAGCGTCGGCGCGTTAAACGTCTTAATCAACCTATCAGTCCTTCTTGAAGAGCTCTTTGTATGACATTCTGGCCGATTTGTCTACCGTCCAGCTTGAAGGCATTCCGGAACCACGTTTTGCACTGGTGAGGGTGAAGCATGAGCTGACCCGGAAGGGACCACCTCTACAGATCACTTGGTTGAAATTATTACTTCCGCACCTCAGTGCCATTGGATCGCCCTGGCACGCCTAACCAAGATTCGTTGGGCCTGAAATCGACAACAGCCGTCCAGGGCCGCCTCCCAGTCCTCCGGGTTTTGGTTGGGGTGAGGGGAGATAGCGGGAGTGGAATGGCAGGCCCACACCATCTGCTCGATATCAGAACACACCGCGCGACACTGCGGGAAGCTTCCGCAGAAATCAAGATCAAAAGGCTTTAAGGCAACGGGCGAATCAATGTATTGGTGTAGAGGGGGGTAAGAGCCACTCATCCGCCTTTGAAAGGCATTTTCAAGGGCGAGAGGGAAGGCTGTGGTTATATTGGTAGTACCTGACGCTACCTTTGAAAGTGGAAGCTGTATTGGGATAAGCGTCGTGTTAGGAGGTGGAGGATGAAACTTTCGTGAGAGCAATTTACCGGGCGGATACGTCGGCAGCCGGTTTTCGGCCAGCCCTGGTGAGCAGGACCTGAAATAATGAATCGGCGAACGGCGTCCCCGACGTTGGTACTATATTCGATAGCCACATACGGCCACCAGGTTTTTCCGAAATTCCGACACGACGCATGCGTGGGAAATAATCTGCAGTAGAACCCCCATTATACGGTTATCTTGGAGCCATGGAGGAGCGTCGTAAAATCTGCACAACACTTTGCGCCTATAAATATAGTTCCATGCGACAGATTTGCAGAAATTTTAATGTAAACTACAAAATTATGCTTTTTAGTGCTCGGCATCCAAATGATTAAAAAAGGTAAATGCTCAGCAGGGGTCAATCACGCAGTACTAAAACAAACCTTGCACCGCAATCAACCGCCGAGATTCCCGCCAACCAGCGCGAATCATGGCGCACGCAATCGTCACAGACACATGTGGAAACATGGACAGGCCTAAGCCTGTCAAGTGCAGCCTCGTTTGCAATTCACTAATTAATTTCTGAGTGTGATAAATGAACGACTTCACGCTAACCCTGTGACCGCAGCCAATAAGACAACAAAGACGCCAGCGATGAGAGGGAGAAAGTGATTGTGCAATGGAGCTCCTGGAGAGGGGAGAAACGAAAGATAAGACGGAGAAGAAAGTTATGCAGGAGAGAACCGATCGTGCGGGTTCATTGTCAGCGGAACAGGCCCGCCGCACTGTCATTTCGTCCCCTGCTCGGTCGCGTGCTTTCGATCGGTCGTCAGAAAACGCGGGTGAGGCATGAAATTGCGTACGATAGCCGAGCGTTTGAATGCATTGCTTATATGTATACCTCACTGGCACTCGACTTGCCCGTCGTAAAACCCGAGGACATATAACCGCGGTTGCACTGTGTTTTGGGTTAGATTGGAAATCAGCCAGTGTTATTGCGAACTTATCCGTATGAGTTACGTTGCGGGATCTGATGCTTAGGCCGATGACCTCTTTGGTGTCGTAGAGAACTGTGTCCGTGTATCAGCCTCCAAGGTGTGTGCCTGAACGTACACATGCAACAAGATTTCATGCGTTGGGGGTTAGCCACGTGACCTTTGAGCTCTCATGTGCAAGTGATTAATCACTTTAGCGCTCCGATACACACTTAACTAAGCGACCCCCTCTACTCTTCCCTTCACTGCGATAAAGTCTGGTGAACCCAGTCACCGGGCACACAATCTTTACTATAGCTTTCTGAAGAAAGTTCAGAGAAGACCGAAAACTTTCTCACATCAAAACTGCGTCAAAAGTGCGTCAAAACACCCGCTACATCTGCTCCCAAACTTTCCTGAATGTGCGTCTGAGTGATTGTCAAAGCTTCAAAGACCCAAACCGCAAACATAAAACAAAAGCATGTGGCAATTTTTCGCGCACTACGTAAACGGATCTAAGAACGGTCTAAACGTACACTGAGAATTTGTTTATGAGGTATAGATATACTGTTGCACTTCTTTATTGTCGATGCGTGTATTGTCGTACCTCGAATCGTTTCGTTTTGCGATTTCACGTAACCGCCTTGACTCAATGGAAGCCGGTTTCCTAACGTACCATCGGTCCAGAGAATATATCAGGTATCCTATCGACGAACCGGTGTAGGGGAAAATCCTTTAGTTTTCTGACAGGACGCCACTGTTCTTACTAAGACCGCCTTTCTTTATTAAAATATCTGCAGTGCATCCTTCTCCACTCATTTTTTAATGAATTAGCAACAACGACAGCACCAGTGACGTTCTCGTTGTGCTCTCTCCCAACGTAGTTGGAGATTTCAGCGTTGATGTCTGGTCGGCCGAGGTGACCTGATTGATCTGCTCCGAGCAGGAGGTGTTTGAGTTTGTGTGCTACACAGAGAGTAAGGGGGCTAAAACTCAAAAAAGAAAGAAATTGCCGCATGATTGTGCGCTACAATAAAACGCCAGTACTTTCGTGCTTCAGTTAGGTAACTGGATAGGAAGTGGGCTCAGTTGCAAACTACTAACAAACGTGTTTTTTGCTCTAGTGTCCTAGTGGCTAAGGCCTTGCCATGCGGAACCCAAGGAAAGGGGTACAATCTCGGCCGAGGCGACCGCTTTCAGATAGAGGGGAAAAGCTATAACACCCGTGTGGCGACACATTGGCGCACGTTCAATACCCCCAGGGGGCCGAAATAATCTGGAGGCCTCCACTACGGAGCGCCTCCATAGCCCAGGTACAGCTTGCGCGCGTCAAAACCAACGCTTTAAAAATAAATGAATCATTTAGCCGCATTCAATGCTAGGACTGCGCACACCTTTAGTAGTCACCCTTCTTCACAGAGTAGATGAATACTGAAAGGTATTACCTTGCCATTATATACAAATATGCTTTTGGCTATGCTCACACCCCGTCCACGTTAATTGAGGGCGCCAATTTAGTTGCCCCTTTCAAGAATTTCTCTGGCGAGTTAATCGGTAAAGGACCCCGCTTGTTCCTCCCAGATGCCGCTCCATGTAGTGCCGCACTTAGTTGTCGCAGACAAAACTAAAGCCCTGCATCTTAATAACCGAAAACATACCTCGGAGGCATTGACTACACAAGCGAATTATTTTGAAAGACCCTCCACCACATGCCTTGTTCCGGGTCAGCTCTTCCAGCAACCTAGTTATTACAGCAATGAGAATTGTAGCAATGTAGCTTCAACCGGCCGTAGTTGCAATGAGTTGACTGTGTCGCACTTGGACCCTTTTTTGAGCGTGCTTTTCATCGTTGCAACATTACCCCATGTCTTTTTGTGAGACCGAAATTATTAGGATTGCGTATGGCTTCAATAAACTTTTTTCTTGAAAATTCACGTGATGCCCATGTTTATAATTTCAAGCATTTTACACCGCGCCAAATATTTATGCCCTGTGCGACATCAATCAGAACTAAACTAGCGATCTGACGTTAGAGCGACTAGAAACTAAAATTCACCCAGATAGTAAGGCAGGGTTAAGACTGTTGCTGCAACTGCCGTAATATCTTTGAAGAATGAAACAATTTCACGTCTCAGCCGAATGACCTGCGGGACACGCCGTTTTTTTCGACCATAGCTCCCGATATGGCTGTTACGTCGGTAGTCTTCACATAGCCTCACACCAAGAAAAAAAACAACGAACATGCTTACAAGAGATGAAATTTATTGGGTCAAGTGCTTACTATTGCAGACGACTTTCGTAGTCTTAGGGCCCACTATCGCGATTTCTGCATTAAAGGAGCAGACATTGCTGCACTAAGAGAAGAATTAGGCCACTTATGCCCAATGCCATGAACTAAACATATTTTAATACTTCAGCCCTTATGTGAACGATCTATTTCTGTGCCGAAAGCAAGGACTCTAGATTCGCATTACGGGTCTAGTTTTGTGTTATGCATTCAACCCCACATGAGCACAAGCATGCAAGCATGCCATCATTAACTCTCTTGATTTGGTAAAGACACTTTATAGTACACGTGGATTTTAATTTTATACGATTTCTAAGGTTATCGTGGTTTGCGCAGTTTCGTGATTTGAAAATACTTACTTTGCATAAGGTGCCATTTTTTTGTTTCATGTCTTGCCATGTCCTACCGTCTTCTTTCAGGCAGTAATAATTGCAGCTGTCGACAACCTCATCCTAAAAATCACAAAGAGTGTAATGTAGAGTAGAATAATTAAGTAAATACTGTGCACACGCTACTTCTTACACGCACTTAAGCATCCCCAACCCTGCTGAAGACGTCAAGGTTACAATATTCCTCAATGGATCCTGCTTTATCGTTTCATGTAGGTTTGCTTTCCCAGTCCGTTCTATTCGTAACATTCGGCTTTGTATATTGCCTCCACCCCTTCTCCGCAGCAAACGATGCTTTCTTCACTGGAAAACTATACAACTGAAGCCATAATTTTGATTCTCCCACTCAATCATCTGTTTCGGGACATATGCAATGACGTAACCATGAGGAGTACCGAAGACAACGTCAGTTTACAGACTACGGCTGCAGCGAACGGCGAAATGCTTGTTTGCTGTCAATTCTCCTACATGGCGCCACCATACTTCTAGGGACCGCTGTACATTCTCCCTTTGAATTTGACCGGATCTGCGCCTGGATAATATTTTATTGGTTGATGGCTCTCGCTTCGCGAAACATTGGGTATGCTCGTCAAACACAGCCACAGAAGACAATGTCGCTTATGTCAATTAACCTATCTAAACTCAACGTGCCGCACTGTGTGGAGCAATACCCGACATATTGCCAGCAGTACGCACTGGTGTTTCTATGTTTACGTGTGCGTTCGCAGCTTCCATTGTTTACTCTACTATTCTCACTGCTATCAAAAGAACATGCTTTAAATGTAGGCGCACATAGCTCGTTCTGCGGGCTGATAGCTCTTGTTTCTTTTGCGTTGGTTTCGTCGGCTTATAACACATCATACCTTCTAATGCGGGAAATGAGCCAGTGGGTTGCATGGCCATTCATTTCCTCTAATTTTATTGCTTATCTTAGTGAACGTTGCGTTAAAAGTGGTGTCAAGGGTAATTCTGACAAAGCAACCTTTCTAATAAAAACAAACTTGCATTTTTCCGGCATGGCCCTTTTAGCAACCTAATAATTTGAAATAAACAAATAGAGTTACTCTTTAATTGTGGCTTGTATGTGCATTTATAAAAAACTATGAGCTTTCTTTCCAGCATTGCCTACAAAGATACGTTTTTTTCTTTCCTGAAAAAGTTTATTGGCTTCAACTTTTGCGCATTCATGGATATTAAATTGTGCAGTCCGTGCTAGTTTTACATTCCCCGACACTAAGGACTTTTTGGAGCAAATATTTACTAGATTGGCAATGTAGGGAATTACATACACGAGAAATGTATTTTGAATTGAATTGAGTTTATTCCAAAAATATGTTGCGGGCAGGACACACAAATAATCCCTGGCAATTTTCACTAACGGAAACCTGGTAGGCGGCGAATCAGGCAGTGTATAAGTGTATTCAAAGAGTGTAAGCCTCTCTCTTGCACACGGCACGCACTGATTGGGTGTCAGAGAAGCTACGGTGAGAGGAGCACTCGCGCACTTCCTGAGAGAGAGGTGCCCTGCCTTGCGTTGAAACAGATTAAGCAATTGGCATGCGCCAATCTTCCCCAATTTGGGGTAGTAGCAGGGGTCAACGCGAACGCAGTGGAATGCCTGCGTATCGACCTGGTTGCTTGTCTTCAGTGATAAACGAGGCCCCGGCCGGGTATGTATCCCGTTTCTTGCTTCGACCGACCACCCGACCCGATCAGGACGTATAGAGTAGAGAGCCGGGGGTATTTGAGGGCAACACAAATTATAACTTGCGTAAAGCAGCTACTGCTTGTGCTTGACAATTGATGAAGCTGGACAGAGAGAGAGCG
>JABSTR010003641.1:0-33837 GCA_013339765.2 Haemaphysalis longicornis
CGTCCAACGTGACGTGTTCTTTCCAAGGAAGCATGGCTTCATAACGTACGTCCTGGAAAGCCATGGTGTCTTTGATGTACGTACGTTCTCCATCATTGTCTTTAGGCTTGGTGTGAGCTATGTTGTCGCTTATGCCTATTGATTCTAGCTCGGAAAACCTTTTATATTCTTCGTTTATGTCTTCATTCGTAGTGGTTACCTTCAGTACCATCACTGTGGCGAACTGATCGGTTGGGCTCGAAATTGCGTTGGCCCATGTAACGTCCATCCGAAAATCGTTTCCGCGGCCATTACTTTGTCTTGAAGCCGTTTTGTTCGCCGTAACGATCGCCCAATAATAATCCGCTCCGACGAGCAACGACGTTGTTAATGGGGCCCTTGACTTGTGATACTGCGTCAGGTAATCTGCCAATGTCAGTCCTAGAGCTTTCACTTCCGGAACTACTGTCTTCGGTGGTGATGGCAACGTGTCTTCAGAGATCATGTCTATTTCCAGTGCATCAATTATAATCTCTTCTTCGGACGAATGCCTCTTAATTTTCACCTCCACAACCCTCATTTCCATTTCTTTCTCGCCGCCACCGAACGACCCAACGGTTAGCCTCTCCATTCTTTTCTCCTTGCATCCTAGTTTTTGTGACATGCTTTGAAGAATGCAGAATCGTTGGCTCCCGGTGTCAAGCATTATTCTTGCATAGCTGGCAGATTTCTCCCCTTCCGTCCAAGATAGAGCAGTTTGTAGCAAGATGCACGAAGAGATGTTTGTCTGTTGACTGTGCATATTGCACGACCGGCTGGATGCAGCTTGGCTTGACTCTTCCTGGCCCTTAAGCATCGTTTCTGCATCGATCCTATCGTGGTCGTGTTTTCTGGGACAGCACATTGAAGTGGCGTGTCTTCCTTTGCAGGTCTTGCAGCGAACGTTGGCTCGGCAAATTCGCGCCGTATGGTGTGGTCTGGTGCATCGGAGGCATCGGTTTTCACGTTGAAGCACAGCCTTCTTTTCGCTCAGTGTCATGGTCCGTCGGCAGTCTTCTGCATAATGTCCTTGTTTTTTTCACAGAGTACGCACTTTTTGCTTGCGATGCTATGGAAACTTGACGTCCCGCGCGTAGGTCTGACGTTCGTCCTGGGTGCGCGATGGTCTTCCGCTTGGTTGTTGCTTCGGTCGTGAAATTCTCCTTCTCTGCTGCTGATGTGAATTCACAGAAAATCTAACAGTCTCTGGATTGTTTCAACACTGGCGTCCGATGGAGATAGCGATAATCCATTAATGTTGTTTGTGTTTTTTTGGTGGCTTCTTTTATTTTGACGTCCACCATCATGTCGGAAGGCAAAGCTTTCTTGATCAATGTCAGTAGCACTGACGCGTAGCTTTCCAGTTTTACTCCCAATGATTCGAGTCCTCTTTTGTTGAGCTGTACCTTGTTATAAAGGCACTTGGCTCCCCTTAAGTCTTTCTTTCCCTTGACAGCTTCGAGACTTGTAAGCTTCTTCTAAACCTCTCGCAGATTGTCCTCTTTGCCGAAGGCTTCCCGCAGCAGTTCTACGGCGTGCTCATAGTTTTCTTCTAAGAAGTGCAATCCTTCAACTAGTGACGCAGCTTCCCCTGTTAGCGATGCCAGCAAGTAATTGAATTTGTGCGTCTTTGCCATGCTCTCTCTGCCGCGTATTGTCGTTTCGAATTCATTTCAAAACCGGGGCCATAGCTTCCTCGTTCCGTCAAACGTGATCATTTTTAGCCTTGGCAGCTTTGCTGTGTCACTTGGTTCCGTGCGGTTAGTACCTTGCATGCCAATATTGGCATTAATTTCTTGAGCACGATGGGCTGTGCGAGAACTCAGCTCGTATTCCTCGAGTTCAAAGTCAATCTTGGATAAAGTCTCTACTATCTTCATTTCATATTCGAGCACTCTTTCAAACTTGGCTTCTGCATTTTCTACTGTCAAGACGTGCTCTATTTAGCTGTCCACTTGCTTTAGAGCTTCCGAGATTCTTGTCACTTAACAAGGGTGGTAGCCTGCCATCGATGCGCTTTGCGCTTCTTCACGAGAATGTCTGTGTTCATGTTTCTACAGAATACCGCACTTAGGACTCGCCTGTTCTCGTGATTCTGCGATGCCTCTCCACGGCCTTGATTCTTCCAGCGACGCTTGTCCGTTCGACGCTAAATTCCCGCCAGCCCGTTCACGCTGAGGGGGCTGGCAGCGTCGATGTCGTAGTCTTCTCCGAATCCTGGTCACGGCACCATTGAGACAAAGGAATCGCAGAGGCCGTGGTGACGTTTCGACGAACACATATTTATTCTAGAAAAGCATGATGATGACTAGAACTGGAACGTGCATGTGCTGAGTTCTTCTTCTTCACTTCTTCGCTTCTTCTCCTTGGTTTTCTATATAATATATATATATATATATTATATATATATATTATATATATATATCTATATATATATATATATATATATATATATATATACATATATTGTGATGGAACATACTCGGGAACGGGAAGGACGCCGCATTCTACGCTAAAAAGACGAAGCTCCCAAGACCCAGCGGGTGCTGCTGAGTTCGAGGAAGAGCAGGTGTGAACGAGGCACGGCCAGTAAGCGAGAGAGACCGAGCCAGGAAACAAGGCGGATCGAACGGGGCACGGCACTGTGGGAACCCGCGTAAGACGTCCGGTCTACGTTCCACAGCGAGGCAAGGTCGTCGCCACTCTCTGTCATGGTTCCGGGCGTCGCAGCCATGGCGCGGGGCATCGTCGCCAGCACGGACTACCGCCTACCGGGCTCCGGCGTGCCGAACGGCGCGTGACCTTGCGCGAGGCGGGATCAAGCCCTTCAGCTGACCCGGCTGAGATTCTTCTGGCTTCGCAACCTGTGGTGCCAACCTCGACGACGCAAGCACCGCTACGAGGGCGACGTCGGCACACGCATCCTCACACAACCAACCGTGAGCGTGTTCTCGTCTCGGGACATTTACACGAGGACGATCGCGGACCTTGTAGTTGCGAACGCTGAAGCGGACCATCCGGTGATTTCCCGTTTAACAATACTCGTTAACATTTAGTGTGTAACCTTTCGTAGTTGTTCCAAAACTCTGTGCTGTGAAGTCTGTGAATATAGGGACAGTGTGGCCATTGTATGGCACCACCGTCGCTTCAGCGAACAGCGCCGCCCGTGGCGAACCGCTCGTCAGTGGAATACCGGTGGCGGTCAACGCTGCGTTGTTGTGCACGGCTTTCTCACGTACTGCCGTGGTGCGGCTTGCAAAGCGTGGATAACCGCAAAACCTTTTTTCAGTTAGGTAAATGTTCAGCGTGTTCAGACCTTTACGAGGCATGTCATGTGTGTGACTTACGCCCATACTCAGTAATTACAAATAGCAGACGACGCTCAATGCATCAAGCTGGAAGTCACCCTGTAAGTGCACTTCAGTTGCTTTGTGCAGATCCCTCCCCCTGCGTGCCGTTTGGCGTATCGAGGAGTATAGTGCAGCTAAATGCAACTACAAAGCCAGTGTATGCAGCCGTTCCAGTAATGCTGCGGCGCTGGTCTTTGAAAGATGATGCCGAAACAGCGTCGACGGCGTGCACAAGCGAAAGACAAAGTTGGGAGGTGCCTTCTAAGATTTACCTCAAAACAGAAATTGTGATGGACGACGATACCGTAACGAAAACCACCCTGACCAGGTCTCTAAACTGCTCCAGTCCCCAACTGGTTATTCTACGCCGAAAAATTCTTTCACAGCTATTGCTACTTGCTGTCACTTTCGTGTTGGCAAAACAAAACACTGGTAACTGATCACTACGATCAACGGAAAGCACGCCAGCCTGAATGTCATCGATGTTGATATTAGAAAGACTGATATCTGGCAGGGTAGCACTACCAGAAGATACTCTTGTGGGTAGTTATACAAGATTTGTGTATGCAAGACATGCCAATACGTTTTTATTTCCACAGACCACTTATCCGCTGAACTCATGTCTATTTTGATATCCCCATAAAAATAAAAGAGTTGTGATTACTGCTACCAAACTGAAGGAGACGTTCAAGAAAAATACTAAAGTTTTTCCTTTCACCATTTGGAGGTCTGTAGACCACTGACGCGGTGGTCTTCCCCAAACGAATTGTTAAGCACTCAAAATCGTTATTACTCGTACAAAAGTCGTGAATGACTGTAGAATCTATCGACTCTTTAAGGTAAATTGCAACTCCAGCCCCGCCCCCCCCCGTCCTGGCCTCTATGAAAAGGCGTTTTATTCTGTATTCGTTAAATAATGGAATCGCACCAATTTTAATCAACCAAGTTTCCGAAAAACACACCAGATCAAGTTCAAGCTAATTGTTTCAAAAAGATATTAATGTGATCTAGCTTGTTTTTCACGCTCCAGGCATTTATATGCATCAAAGCTAGCTTACGACAACCGGTAAACACTTTGGAAAAACTGTCAATATCCTAATAGGATTTGTCGCTTTCCGTAAGTGTCGTAACGAGGGGTGATTTGTCAAGTTGCCTCAAATACTGCAGTGAGTACTTTCCCGACCACAGCCCCAAATATCCAACTACCCTCAGCGTTCGAGGCGATTGCGCCAACGCCCACAAGAGTACAACGACAGTTGAACTCTTCCAATACTCCCCCGATTTCTTTGACTGTGACCGCTGCAAAATAATTGCCTCTCTTACATATTCTGCTGCTACCCAGTAGGGCCAGAACTTATTTTTTCCTTTATTACCTAATCTGTGTATCATTTTTCTGCCTTGCTCAGATTGTAGTAGCTGCTTCTTAACATGGATGTCAGTTCGCCGCGTTTCATATCCTAACATAGGGTATTCATATATAATAATGCGAAATGTAAAGTATTTCGTACTATGTTGCTGCCTGAACCTAGATGCTCGTTTTCTACCCCTGAGAGTCACTCCTGGAAACCATAATTGATTTGTTCCCTGCATTGAATGGTTTTTCAAGACACAAGCAAACGGTTAAGCTGCTGCCATAAAACTCAAGCAAGGTATTATGTATGAGTTGCGTGATGTGCTTCTCAATGACAAAGGTTCCTTTTAGGGGTTGTACGTGGCGAACCTTTACGTGTGGTGTGAAACAGGCTAGAGTAAAGGACACCGAAAATATTTTCACCGCCGTGGTACATTTTGTGTGCGCCGAAGTCTCAAGACGTGTGCTGTTAAATATTTATTTCCAACCCGTATTTACTTGGAGCAGCACAAAACCTTAATCAGTGGGTTACCGCGGAGGGTATGGCTACAGGAATCTCGACTATTCATTAAGAGATACAGCCCAGCCCATGCTATTTGTGCGTCGAGTTTCTTCCGTATAGTCAGAATCAGCCCTCGAAACATGTTTAACTATGCGCTTGCTTAACACGTTGCGTTGCATTAGACGCACACGTGGTAGCCCTGTAAGGCTTGGCTGACTGTGTGGGAGGAATAACGCGGTCAAATGTTGTAAATGAGTTCTGGAGTGCCTGTGCTCCAGGTATGTTATCGTGACCGGTTTTTTGCTATCGACCGGTGGGAGTTAAATGGATAGTATATATTCCTGTGTTTTAAGGGACTTCAGCATTAACCTAACAAAGGCGTTCGCCATAGCCAGCCGTCTTGCGTTTGAAATTCTTACTCCGAATTTTCGACGCTAAACGTGTCTGGGATTACTGTCAGGGGTTGTTCAGAAATGCAAATTCGGCTCTTCAATTTGTTACCTTTTTGGCGGAACCAGGTGGCAGGCGGACAGACAGAGAAGAGACTGACAGGCCGACAGACAGACAAGTGGACCGCTTAACTGGAAGTCCGGCGGACACACTCACGGACAGACCGAGAGACACACAGACATACTGCTTACGGCGTGACAGGCAGACAGACCCATGAAAGGACAGACGGATATACAGACTCATGGTGCGACAGACAGAAGGGCAGACGAACGGACGGACCGACCGAGGAAAAGATGAAAGAATTCATAGACAAGCAGTCTTGTCTCCAGAAAAAAATGGGTCGGGTCATGCATAAGTTGTCGGAAACATGTCATATACATCTCGCAAAGCAACGGCCTAAATACGCATGTTCCTGCAGACGTTGTGTAAACAAATCCGAAATAAAGCATGCCGTGAAAGAGATGCATCTCGTATATTACTCACACACGATCAGTACGCACACGATGTCGTAGTGTAGGTAACACAGTAGACGGAATTTTCGGCGTCATTCTTTCTAGTTCCAGGAAAGGGTACAATATCGGTTTGCAGTGTTTTTGTCTGCCCCAATCACACAGGAAAAAATCGTTACCATTAAAAAAAATGAGGGAAACCTGAAAGCTTTCTAAGATAAAGCCGCCGTGGTGGCTATAAGACTAAGCCGTTCTGCTGCTGTGAGTAGAGACCCGGGTTCGATTCCCGGCGACGGCGACTGCGTTTCTGGTGGAGACGAAAAGCAAAAAACGCCCGTGTGGTCGAGATTTCGGCCCACGTTAAAGATCACACGGTGGTCAAAACTGTTCCGGGGCAGTCCCCTACGGCGTGCCTGTGTAGCGCCGGCGAGTTAAACCTCGTAATAAATGAAACAATAAATTGTAAACTCAAAAATGCGTCAAAAGTGCATAGACAAACCATAAAATGTTTAACCAGTCCTGGTTTTTGAGATAACAGTTGTCTTATCTGGAACCGTTCCTTTTTGGCAATATTCAAATGAGCGTTTTGAAACGTAAGAAGCCCGGTTTCACACACGCGCCATGAGTCCATTGATCTTACCAGAGCTTTTCTGTCGGTCACTCGGTTCATGAGAAAATTCATCAGTGTTTTCACAGGAGACCATCATTTCCAGTAAGAAAGCTTTCGCTTTAAAAGCGAATCTGGAACTCAGATAAGATGCTTTAGCATAGCCACTGGTGAAATGAAAACCAAAGGGTACCTCTGCACAAAGCGCACACTACGAAGGTAAGCCCGCAAAGCGGATAACCCGTATGGTCCAGAATTAGCATGGTAGCTTGTGTTGCAATTTATTGCTTCGTTGACGGTCGCGTCCCATTAGGTTGGCACTATAATCTACGACGGATAATTTTATCGTGGGGTGATTGGTTCTTCGGTTACGCCATGAAAATCTAAAAGTGATAAAAAAAATACTCTTAGTGGTGACACATATTTACGCTTCGCAAGGATTCAAGCAACTACAACAAAATGTTTCGACTTGATTGTTCTTGGTAGAAAATACCTGTCGAAACCAAAGATTCTGCATGGTTTGACAATTGAAGCCATTATATCCATTATCCTGAGATAATACATCGGTACAAAGTTTCTATTGCTGCTCCAAGGCCAGACGTAAAAACTGCGTAAAAACTGGGCTCTGTACCTTTAAGATCACGAGAGAAACTATTATTGCTTAGATCAAAATCACAAACGTTTCTTACTAGTAGCCATTTGCACCTAATCGTTGTCCACCGCTATAAAAGCCTTTAAAAAGGAAAAGTGTGGAGTACTTCCATCGCAGCTTTAGGCTATAACTGTACTATTTTATTATTTTTGTTATTTTAAAATGACATGATACTTTACCGAAGAACCACTCGAACAATTACAAAATAAGAAAAAAAACGTCACGCCAAAGGGCAATTTTTAAACAACGCCGCCCTTGGCATCCTTCTGCTGAGTTCAAAGGTGCAGTTCGACCCCAGCTGCGGTGGCCACTTTTGAGATAGAAGCGAGAAACAAAAGCGCCCGTGTGTTTATATTTCAGCGCACGTTAACGATCGCAAGGTGGTCGAGGAAACGCGAGTACTCTACTGTGGCGCGCCCTCTAGCGCAGGTGCAACCCCCTATTTAAACACATGACAAGCACTTTCAAAATACTTGCAAAATTAAGAGGTTTTTTGGTACTTTTGGCGGTCACGGTGGGCAGGTTCCATCCAAAGTTTTTGGTGGCCTCGCAATCGGTGGTCTTCTGATTGAAGAGTGAGCACGTCACAAATCTGTTCGAAGAAGTAAAAAAAGACGCCATAGTTTCCGCTCTGAGACATTACAGGACGGCACGTACAGGCGTTAATTATTCCCAGCGTCTGAAGCTTGTGTTCTTCTCCGGTGACCTGGAGTACGTCTATAACAAATCGAAAATAGGTGGTAAACGCCTTAGAGCACAATGTCTTCTCAGTATTTTTGGCCCAACGAGACATACATTTGGAAGATGAGACTACCTGCGTGACGGTTTGCACAGGCGTGGTCTTTGGATTTTCCGTGTGTTTCATTTTTCGTATCCGCTACCGGTATAGACAGTGAAATGAGGAACAGCTGCTAGAACTCGCTATCAAACCAGCCTGTTGAGCAGTCAACCAGTATCATCAAGCGCATTTAGGAATCATGGAAAGCGTTTCTTCGAGCAACACAGGCAAAAGCTTAGACTATTCGCAATAGCGCTGTGCGCTTGGAATGTCCACTGTGTGCGCCAGCACCAGTGAACTCGTTCGACTGAGCGTCTGCCCTGGGAACACCCCTTTGCCACAGAGAGTGCATCCCTATTCAAACGGTCACCTTTTCTCGGGTTGGTGAGTAGCGCATAACGCCGTGTCTCATCCTGGTAGTAGGGGGCCTGTTTTTGACTTCCTACTTCCTAAGTGGCGTTAGAGACCACCGAGAGCCGTTAGTGAGGCGCATTCTTGTTATAATTTTCAGTTTTGCTTCCCACAACCCTCTGTTCAAACCACGGAAAATATCGGTAGAAATTTATTTCGTAGAAATAAATGTGCAGCAGATTTGTTTCTCTTGTGCACGAGTAAACGTACTTGTTCACTTACGACACCGCCTCTTCGTTACCGCAGAGTGGTGAGCTCACAAAACGACTATCGCGAAAGCACCACTTCCCTTTATAACATGCCTGATAGAGGCTAGTACCGAGCGGCACCGAGGGTCAGCACTCCCCAAGGTTATTTGCGCTCCAACCTTGCCTCTACGTTTCTCATGCGTGCCATGTGTTGTGTTTTTACGTTGTTATGCCTCCTTCCTATTCCTAAACACAAAGGGCTGAATCTAGATCCTGATGAAGAATCTCCTCAGCACCACCTGACACGGTTCGCATGGGTCTCCCCAAAACAAGCCAATGGCTTTAGATAGTGCTAAAAAATTAATAGGCGCTAAAACAGGGACGAAGAAGAAACACGTAACAAACAACATGGTGCCGTATGTTCCAGTATGTGACAGTAGCAGTATGTACGAACTCTCCCACATCAAGCTGTAGATAGCTTCACTCAGTCCCAAGACGCTACCCCTTCTTCCGATCAATTACAACTAGTGTTATTATTGATTTATCTGTTAGATAACGTCGTCCCTTGGCCGCTGATGGTGTTATTACAAGTGATGTAGATATAGGACTGAATGCAGGCCGAGAGGCCTTTTACATAAACGGACTCCCGACGAATATTCGTAAGAGCGAAACAATCCACCTGGCACTTATTTTCACCAAAAATGTCACAGAATGTGTTCATTAGCTGCGGTTATGCGGTAGCTTATATTACCTTTATGTGCAGCAGCGCTGTATAATTCGCATCAACCGAAATCTAGAGCAATTAAGAGAATTGTCTATAATGCGTATCTTTATTATGCCGCTTATACACAGTGGGACTTCTTTACAGGCTGATTTGGCTACAAGCAGCCAAATTCGTTGGGTAATTTATTGTGGTAAATTTGTTTCTTCTTTCCGATGATGTAAATTTTAAAATGTATAGTGATTAAGTGCCATTACTTCACCAATTATGTATTTTTAGCAGAAGCACGGGAGTGCAGCCGAGTGATCTTTTTTGGTATGTTTCGTGAATATTTCAACTGTTCCTTTCCGTGCTTTTTTGTTTTTGGCTGTATTATTGAGAGATATATATAAGATATTCTTGCACCAGTTGATCCATTGCGAGATTGAAATTATTAAATGAAAGTATTTCTCTACTCACAAACAGGAATGACTTGCCAGAAGCATTCCGAAATGTTTAGGAGTGTTTCTTTAACAGACCCGTTTAGATATTTTTTCTTCCCATTAGCAACAAGGAAATGAAACAGGCTGAGTCCTTCCACAACCAACAGAACTGCACTTCACTGGGTGACCAACCTTAACATTTTAGTGAAAGAGCATTTATGAGGATACAACCAATTACCGATTGTCTTGTAATTCTGTGAAATATTTGAGTTTCGTTACGTCCAGTCATGCATGCGTAATATTCATGAAGGAAAAGTGTTTTTATCTGCTTGTGACCGGTTGTTGTCATAGATGGCTGTCTTTACATACTTATTGCCCGAATTCGTTTTTCACGCCACGTCGTAACAGCTATGATATGAAATATGTCATTCCTGCACCTGTGCATTTTTGTTTCCATCTTGAAATTCCACCCCAATAAACGATTATGTATATACTATTATATCTTGAAAGTGAAAATAATTGTTTTGTAATGTTTTTTTTTTCCTATGAAGTTCCCTTTTTGCTAAAATCCGAAATGGGACTGGCAGTATCTGTAAATAAATGAATGAATTATAATATTTTAATCCGGAAAATCATTTTCGAAAAAAAAGTTATTGTTCTTTCTTCTTGTGAACCGCTTTTTAAAAATTGGCCCGACCGTGTACTTTGATTTAGGCTATTACAACGAAGCTTCATTGTTCCATTTGAACGTGTCTGTTACAAGAAAACATCGAAGGAAAAAAAAACGCTTCCGGTGGCCGGAATCGAAAATGTGCTTTAGCGTTATGAATGCATTATCTATCTGATTGCTCCATTTCGACTTTGTTTTTTATAATACATGGGAAAATACGCTCAAACATCACAGTACAAGAGCTACATAGTCAAGCAAACAAAACAATACACTGAAGTTACGGAAAGCACAAACACATCAAAATTTGTGCAAACACTTACAAGCGTTCACAAGTGGGACACAGTCAGATAGTATGGTTGTTCAAACAAATTTTGCTGAGTTTGGACATTGTCAAAGCAGTTTCGTTCCCTTATAGGACACAAAAAGAACGTGTCCAAAAAAAAGCCTCGCGTTCGTCGTTTGACGGATAGGAGCATGAACTTTTTATCCGATGTTTGATTTTTAAAGATGATAGTCTTTCTTGGCCTACCTAAATCCAGAAATCCTGTATGTCTGCCTGTCGGTCTATCTGTGACTCGATTCAGCCACCCCGTCACAGTAAAAAGGATACTGCGCAATAGTCTTATATGCTAGCTGCCAAATGTAAACGTCTAAGCCCGGTTTTTATGCTCATACTTTGTTGAACAAGAACAAAATATTACGAAAATATAAGACAGGAAGTTAGTACACAAGAGATATTTAAAGTGTTCTCTAATTAAAAAAAATTATGGACGCTTGGTTTGTCGACAGCAAATGATATTTTACATCTACTGCAGGAAACCGCCGCCTGCTGTTGCCCGCGCCACCTCCGGGCAGCATTTCAGAAATCACGCGGGAACCGCAACGAAAGGTTCCACTAGGTAGTTTCCAAAATCTGCTTGGAACGCACCTGGAGAACGGAAACGCGGTTCTATGAACCTTAAAGTCGGCCGTTTCGATTCACGCTGGTCTCCGCCGCACTGCAGCGCTGGCACCGAGGAACCCTCTTTGTAGCAGTAGAATGCGATAAATTTCAATCGCCTTGAGGAAACCTTTAGCGTGTTTACCTTGTAATGAGCGCGACGGAACAGAAACAGCATGAAAGGTGAGCGTGAAAGCAAAGACGGGGGAAATTCCTCGGCAAATGTCTACAAAGACTATGGTATTTTGACGACATTTGCATCGAAAGGAGCAGATACGCGGCCAATTTTTTCTTCGCTTTTGTGGCCGCCCCTTTATATTTTGTTCGTTGAATTATATTAGCAGAAAGGTGTTCGGAAAATGGTTAGATTGTGGTGGCCGCAGTTAAAAATAGCAAGAAAATTTGGAGCGCACGTGAGCGCGTGCCTCACGGTGGGCGCGTTTTTCAAGCCAATTATACCCTCGTAATGACATTGGCCAAGAATGTGGAGACCACCCGGCTGGCAAAAAACAAGAAAGTGCCCAGCCTTCCTGTATGTGCGCCTCGCTGCTACTGCCCATCAGGTCGCAGGTTTGTCTTTACAAACCTGCCGCGGTGCAGGTTTGTCCAGACAAGAGTACCCACTTATGCAGGTAGGCCAAGACTGGCACAAACAACACTTCAGCGTTTGTAGTAATCATGGCAACACTTGGTCGGAACGAGCAAGACACGTCATAGCCCACACTCCTTCAAGGTACAGTGATTATCACTTCCAAAAAAATCACGGAAGCTCGCACTTATAGCAACAACGATGGTCATTGCGGCAGCAAACAAGAAGCAAACCGGCTGAAATCGTGGAGACCCATCGTCGTGATGGTTGTGAAGGTTGCGTATAGCTTCGCTACCTCCAAGTTATACGCATTATACTCGGTTACAACTTAAGAACGGCAACGGAAGTTGCCCTCGCGCCTCATCCCCCGCAACCGGCTGTTCCTCCAATATTGGCTGTTACTGCCCATATTTTTGGAAGCGCAAAATAAAATACCCCCCAAAACAAAATAAGTAAACTTAATGTTTTTGCGATTTTAAAAGTTTTAATGTGAGATACATTACCACAAGTAGCGTGTATCAAAACGTAAAAATATCATAAAAAATTGCCAATCCCTGTCAAATCCCGCTGCAAAAATGACAAAACAGAACCTTATTATAAAAAATAGTAAAGTTCAGTTCACTTTTCATGGCACTGCTAGTTGTATTTTACACACGTATGCATTATTCACTAGCTTTGAAATTACGAAGTATTAGCGTATAGTGTCCTTTTTGCATCGCGCATTGTATTTCTGTGCCCACATTTTTCCCCGCGCTGTTCTCCAACATAGACATCTCGTACGAGGTCAATTTTTTGGCGGAGATGACTACGCAGTTCCACCTGCAGGCGCATTTGTTACTGTTTCGTCGACTCCACCTTCGTCGCATTTGCGGTCTGGGGCGACTTCACCTCACCCAAAAAGCCCATCAACGCCCAAGCATCTGTACAGGAAGAACTGCAGCGGCATTGTTCTTTGTCACCTCCTTCAGAATACAGTTTTGAACGTGTACATGAAGCTGCGAGAGGAGCACCCGCACGTTGGCGTGACAGAAACTTGCCGTCCGGTAAGTGAGTACACCGGTGTCAGTTTCCGGAAGATTTTGGACATCAAATCCAAAGCGAAGGCGACGGGCGGCAAGCTGACAACACCTTCGCGGAAAAGGCCCCGAAGCGAGAACCGCAGACGCCGCACTGCGATGTATGAGGGCTTCACGTTGTGCGCGCTGAGAAACATTGTGCCCGGTCTCTTCCGGCGCAACGAGCCTCCTACTGCACAGAAGATTGCAGAAGAATTTCGGAGGAGGGAGCATCTCCCGAGCCTTTGAACGAGGACCATCCGCCGCCTCCTGAGCGGCATCGGCTTCATCTTGGAGAAACGCGAATAAAACTCGATGATGATCGAGCATCAGGACATGCTGATTTGGTGGCAGAGGTACCTTCTTCAGATCGCTGAGTACAGGCGGCAGCACCGGAAGGTGTTCTACAGAGACGAAACTTGGGTAAAACGCTGGGCCGCATCGTGAAGTAGCTTGGAGGCACGAGACAGTTGAAATCGCCTCAGGACGCTTTCCAGCGTGGTTTGACAACTAGGCTCAAACAGCCATCCAGAAGAGGAGCGCGGCTGATAGTCACCCACATCAGCATCGAGGACGGATTTGTTGACGGCTGTCTGTCCATCTTCGAAGGAACGAAGTCGGGAGACTATAACGCAGAAATTGACGGCGAGCATTTGGAGGCTAGGTTTGACTCTGTTCCAACTAAGCTGCCCCAGGGTAGTGTTGTCGTCATGGACAACGCGTCCTACCACTCCAGGCGGCTGGAGACTGTCCCGACCAATGTCCTCACGCAAGCCTGACATACTAGCCTGGCTGACATCAAAGGTATCCGCGTGTGGATGCAACGATGACAAAGAAGCAAGCTTCTTGAACTGGTGGCACCGGTGAAAGACCAGTTAGTGAAGTTTAGAGTTGATGTCGCGGAAGAAAAGGCTGGGTGTGTCGTTCTGAGATTGCCACCATACCACAGCGAGTTTAGCCCCATCGAACTGATCTGGGCGCAGATGAAAAGTGAAGTTGCTAGGCTGAACACTGACTTCAAGATTGACAGTTTGCGGAAGCTCCTCATTACAGCAGCTGAAAATGTTTCTCCAAACAACTGGGTCAATGCTATTGAGCACGTCATTGACTTTGAGGACAAGTGCCGGAGGTGCGTGGCTTCAGTGACCATGTGGAGGCAATCATCATCAGTCTCGGGGAGGAAGACGACGACAGCTGTGGGAGTGCAGATGATGACCTCTCCGGCATCGAGAAAATGGAGTGAGGCTTACCATGCTGCAGTCTTCAGCTCCGAATCTCAACGGCTCTTTAGTGCCCATCAAATGATGATAGTGGTCTGCCCTACAGCGTGCTTTCAACCTGTGTATCCTCCAACTATCTTTGCCTTATGCAGGCAGAATTCAACTGTTTTCTGGAACAATACCAAGGTTGTTCACATGACTGGTCAACAATGTCGGGCTGAGCAACATGAAGCATAAAAGTATGGTGGATGGTTACGCCACCTTGCAATATTGAAAAGGATAGGTCGGCGTAATGACTCGTGAGTACACTCATTTTGCTCAAACTCCCGAGTGAGTGCGGTGATGAGTGAGTATTCACGCAGATTAAAAGAGTGAGTACGATGACGATTGAGTACAAGGGTAAGCCCACCACTCGTGAGTACAGTACTCATGAGTACACTACTCATGAGTATGAGTACTCATAAATACAGCCCTCATGGTTATGAGTACTGGCGAGTATGAGTACTCGTGAGTATGCAGTACTCATGAATACATAGTTCTCATGAGTACAATACTCATGGATACTGTATTTTCGAGTGCTTGCGCTCGTGAGTACATGCACTCGTGATTATGCTAGTGCAAACAAGTTTTATCACGAACTCGAGTCTGGACGCGCGTGTACGAGTCGCAAATATTTAGCTGTGCCGCTCTGTAGCTTAACTCTCAAGGATGGTAAAATAAGACAACGAAAACTGCGCCTCTCTCCTTTCCCAGTCCCTGTGTGGTGGTGTTAGCGTTTTGCGGCGGTCGGCCGTTAAGGGGCCGTACGCTGTAAAGGTGAAAACGAGGGGTGAGGCCCCGACGGGAAGCAGGGCCGCAGTTGCTGTGTTTCTATTGCACGTGTTGATTGGCGCAGTTATTTTTGTTTACAAATAGGCTGCCTGGGAATGCGTAGCTGCTTCGTTCCGCTGCCCCATTTAATATGTTTTTGGGGGGAGGCGGCGCACCGACAAGCGCTCCGGTGTTCAACAGTTTCCGTAGATGCATGTCACGCTGTGTAGTCGTTTTGTGAGCTGAAACGCTCATTTAAACAGTCGAAGTTAAATTACGTGATTCTGGTCCAATCGACTGTATGGTTTGTGTCGCGAAAATTGTTCGCACCATTCCGCTGTGCGCATTCAAGCGATAATTTAGATGATGTACGTGCGCCCATGTGGTTTTATTAGGCTTCCGCTTCAAAACTTTTGGCTCAGGTTTGTCTCGTGCAGTGCATGTGCATGTGAGCATATAGCCCCGCCCTGCAGGTTGTGGCTTGTTAATCGGACATCATAATGCTCAGGTGAACGTGTGCGACGCCTTGTTTCGCCTCGCATATTTTGTCGAAGAGCCCTGGCATCTTGCCGCTGGAGGAGCGTTTTGCTTTTGAATGGCTTTGCTTTCGAATGGCAACCCCATGCGCAGCTCCTCGTTTATGCCGCCATGTAAATGAGGAAGCTGACGACGACAGTGAATTTCGGTGGTTGTTCTTACCCTACGTTCATCTGCTGTTTACTGGCGGGGCGACCACTCCTCGCTAGCAACTACTGCCGAGTGTAAGCTCGCACAGTGGAAGGCCTCGTGAAGGGGCCGTTTTATGTGATGAACGCCAAAGCCAGACGTTGGGTTTTTACCTTAAGCTCGCGTCTTGGAACGGCTCGTAAAAAATATTTCTTGCCGATAACTTTGGGACCGGACTTTTTTATCGATAGCTGTCAGCTTCATCAGCTAATATTGCGTCAACTTCTAATCACTAGCATAGATGTACCCCTCCGTACGTAAATTGCGCTGCGTAAAACATTGCGTGAAAACCCGTTTAGCATGCGAAAATATAACACAAAATTGCCACTCGTTTTCAAGGTGGTGCCGGACCGGCGGCGTCAGCTGAGCTGGCTGCGCCACTGTTAGGTCAGCAGTTACACCCCCAGAAGACAGGTAATTGCATCGCTAGAGCTTATTTGTCCCATGGTACTTGGTAGGCCAAACTGTCAAAGCAAAAAAAAAATAGTGATGCTGCTATGACAACGCTTTCGTTGATGCGCGAGGAGGAAACACCGTGCCGCTTATCGTCTGTTGTGGGCTGAACGAGCGCGATTGTCTTTGTGTGCCACAAGCGTGAAAAAAACACCGCTTCCATTTTTCTTATCAAATTGTGTTGCTGCTGCACATGTCGTTTTCGACAGCTTTTGGCTGCTAACTGGCTTGGAATCTCAGCACGTGCGCAAAACATTTGTTTGGAAATCTTCCTTAGCTCAATACGCACGAGTCAGCACGCGCTGAAGCGTGCAAATTTTGTTTCGTCAAGAAAAAGGAGTACGCGGGAAATGCGGTTTCTTCACTGATTTTATTAGCAACGTATGGCAAGCGAAGTTCAATACATGCCAAAATAGCACAGAGCTGTGTATCTCGTATAGTAAGTACAAATGGGCGCGCTATGTGTCGGTTACACAAAAATACGACACATCGTTCTACCCTTCACCGTATACAGAAAATTGCTGCAGAGGTCACCACGTTAATTTTCCATGCGCAAGAAAATTCTACAGAAACTGTGTGTCATAAAAGCACGCGTTCGTGAATAATAAAGTCATTATGAAGTGAGCTGACCAGCCCATTTTCCACCATTAGCAACCGCTCCATATTCCTATTCTTAAACTTGCTAGCCCTAAAAATGTTTTATAGTTAGAGCTTTTTCTGCATAATTCAGCCATATGTCACGCCTATAAGATAGAAGAAATACCACCATGAATATAAATAAACAAAACATAAAAGCGAAACAAATATTGAGAGTGCAAACAAGGTACAAAAAGTGTGTCCTAGCACAGGTTGAAAAGGGCCATCGCGCTGGTAACTGGAACTTCCCGTAACACGGAATGGAAGTGGTCAGCTGCCACGTAAATACTTTTGGGGCTTCTTTCGTGTTAATAAACATTCAAACGTTCTAATATCACTATAAGAAACTGATCTTTGTAACGCTCTAAATCCAAACCAGTTCGTTAAAGAACCATCTAGGCACATTCGGGGAACATAATTTCCAAGCTTTTCTCTGTGCGCCGCGCACAAGCGGGGTCACTGGCGCACCCAGCTTTATTGCACGAGATGTTCCCGGCAGAACACGACACCATCTGCCCGTTCTGCAAAAAAATCACGCCATATCCACGGAATGAATGATGATAAGTGGGGCGAAGCTCGAGAGGGGGAGATCATCGGTAACCGTAACTGTCCCGTGAAAGTTCGCCCATTACATCATTAAGAAAGACGTAAGACTGTGTGCGTACATTGTACAAATCAACTTTTATTTTCGGAGTCAATGCTCCCAGGCCAGACCCTGGTGAAAGACCCTGCGCCATCGAGGACTACCCCGCACCTCCACCACAATTCGTCACGTAGGATGGGACACAACGGTAAAGAAAGAACTTTTATTTAGGCCGAACTTGTGCCCGAACAAGACGAGAGGAAACGAGCAAAGGTCCTACGTCTCGTTCGATCTCCGAGAACGACTGCCTGCGTTCGTGGCGTGATCTCTTGCGTGATCTCCCCCTCGCGGTGCACGTGCTCTCGCGCCTTCCGTTGGCGAACACAGACAAAGCTCGCGCTCCCGGTGCCGAGTTTGCGCTGCCGGTTGCAGCCGTTCTTGCGCGTGCAACGCGGCCCACTTTGCGACATATCTCCGAAAGCATGCGGCGGTCACGTACCACGAGACACAAGGGATGGACAGACCCATGGCTTTAGGAGCTTCGCCCCTAAAAGACTGCAGGCACCCTGCCGCACATACTGGCGGAGTGTACTCAGCTCAAGAATCCCCTACCTTCCCTCCCCCTTCCCTTCCCCCCCCTACCGAGCGATGGGAGATTTTATGTCCAGCCCCGACCAGTCGACGCAGCAAGAGCTCGGCGTCCAGGGGCCAGGAGCTATTGGACTCATGTGGGACTTGTGAATAGGTTCCTACCCCGTCTGACGCCTGCGCGCGTCACCTGAAATGGGCTCAGTGAAAGTTGTTTCTCTCTCTCTCTCTCTCTGGTGAAAGCAAATAAACAGCAACCGCTCACCAAACCGATTCCGAAGCGAAATTTCCGTCTACATGTCCGCTGGAATCAATCGGCTCATGAGACACTGTCAACAAGTAGGTTCACATGGTTACAACATTGCTGAACAACGCCTAGAACCAAACAAAAAGAAATTCAGTGTAAAACAATAGTAGAGAATTTTTTGGTTCGCCCTGCAGCTTTTTGGATAAGGATAGCGCTGGCTTCTTCATAACTTCGACTGAATAAAAAGTGTGCAGACCTGCCGTCCGCACGTAAGCGGGAAAGTTTCGCTGTGCTATTCCTTCCCGAGTTGTCGCACAGCGCAGCAGCGAAGCACGCGTTCTGTCCTTCTTTCAGTTTCTCTGGCATTTTCAGGCCGTTAGCACATACATACACCACAATTTTAAGATTCAGGCATACTAAAAAACTTCCACACGTTCACACAGTGAAAGCGGCAGGAGCAGATGGACAGGATGGCAGCAGATAAGATCAGAGCGAAAGCGCCGCCCGTAGCGTCAACGAATAAAGCGACTAAAATATTGAGGGCATCAAAAAAAAAAAAAAAAATCGCGCCAATCTACCCCTTGAATGTGGTTGGAAAGCAAAGCTGTAAACGGCACCCATAACGATTTCCCATGCGACGTCACTTAAATTCACTCACATCGCTCTACAAATAGTAAAACCAGAGAAAAGTAAATTGCACTTAACTACACCATTTATTACTTTAAAGAGATATTTTTGGTAAGGTTAAATCAATGCATGATGCATGAACAGTGTTTGGTTCAGTTGTACTGGTGTAGAACAAGCGTGGAAACTTTTTTTATAAAATTAAAGCTCCAACCCGGTGTTAGACGATGTCACTTCTCCGTCTCTGCGCCGCGGATAGAGGCGACGAGATTTGCGGCAGAGAAGGAGCAGAAGGAGGCAGAAATACTTCTGTTCAGATTTCCGAAGGGCCCAGAGTGCAGCCCTGAGGAGTGATTCCTTCTTCTGTGTGGCCCACATGCAGACCGCGCGGCCTGTGTTCTGTCCACCCGCTGAAGCTGGGTAGGTTTAGAGGGCCTGGACAGCAGCATCTCCCATTGCTCATGTTGGGTAGTTGACGGAAAGAGAGGAGCGTGCTCAGGGATAAAGTCGCACACTCCGATTACGGGGTGGAGTATTCCTACTTCTGAGCAAAATTTACATTCAGCGTCGTAGCGATTCGGATATATTAAGTAAAGACACGTAGGCTGTGGGAACGAGCCCGGATTGTATGAGCCGTAGGGTAGTTTGTTCTCTGGAAACGTTAGGGTAAGGCGAAGGTACGGTCTGTATCAGAAGGCGATAATGCCGAATTATCTCCTTGAACTTGACAAGCGGGTGACTGTCCTCGTGCAGCTCCATAGCACGGCAGGTAAAAGCGCAGGCTTGTTGGGTGGGCGTACTTGTTGCCCTCCATTGAAGTGTGAGGGGGGGTCCAGATGAGATTAATGGAACCGTGTGGGGGAGTGGTTTTTTAGCAGGCGCAATGCAGGTGAGGACACCCAACCCGACTGTTAATTCCAGTAGGATGGCTGGGAATCGGTGACTACCCTCCGAACCCCCGGTTGAGTGAGAGCCAGGGTGATGGCTGCCTCTTCTGCTGCCGTCATTTCTTGGGTCCTAGGCGTGGTAGACGCAAGGAGGTTGGTTCTGGAGGTAGCCACGATGATGGTGTATTGCTGCCCTCGATGTTTGGAGGCGTCTGGGTAGATAACTGCATGATCCCCACCGAGGGTGGTGTTTAGCGCTTGAGCCCGTGTTTTTTGGTGACTCTCGTCATGTGAGGGGTTCATATTTCTAAGCAAAGGGAGCATCTTTAGTTTTAGTCGCCAAGAGTATGGGAGCACGTCAAGCGGAGTGACATTCTGGGCTGCCCAGACAATCTGGTGAAGCATGCGGTTACCCACCACAGTTCTGAGTCGGACCTTCTGGTTAGAAAGATGGCCTTCTATCAGCTCTTCCACCGTGTTGTGGAGCCCCGTGCTAAGCAGCCTCTGTGTGGGCGCACTCATGAGAAGACCAATGGCCTGCTCGACCGCCTTTCTAATCATTATATAAAGCACCTCAATGTCTTCCTTGTTGAGAAGAAGACAGGGGGTTGACGTAAGTGACTCTCGAGAGGACAAAAGCTTCAATTATTCGAAAGGTACAGGATTATTTAGGCCTCGCTTCTAATTGGCAACTCGCCTGATCATGTGTATGGTTTGATGAATGCTGTTTTTGAGGCGCTGCAAGGAGACATCGTTCTTGGTGTTAGCCTCGAGATGTAGGCCCAGGATGTTGACGCTGGTGCTTGGAGTGATGGCCTGGCAAGGAGTATTTGAATGTATTCCTTGATTTGTCGTGAGGGCGGACGACAAGGAGCTGTGATTTTTTACGTGAACACTGGAGGCCACAGGCTTTAGCACATTGGCGTACTAGAAGTGAGATGCTATGCACTGGTGTGGGCTTGCTTTAATTTTTGTAACTCCTAGCATATGAGCAAGGTGCGCATAGGGCCGCTAGACGGGCGTGAGTGGTCGCGTGACGCTTTCACGTGGAATTCAACGAGAACGCAGGGGGTAAACCCGTAGATGTGCTTGGTGAGTACACCACCCGTCTTCCCCGTCTTCGCGTGGGCTCGTGGCTAATTTGGTTACACAACGGGCTCTCGCTTTGTTAGTATATTATTTCCAGGTTTGATTCCCGGTGGTTCCAGTAAATTCTTTTATTTGTTCGCTGGAGTTTTCTGGTGACACCAACGGTCGCGAAAGAACCATTGGGGGGTGAGGGAAAAAGCTTTACTTTAAAAGCAACTAGCCCAGAACACATTTTATTTGCACACATAATAGCAACACTTCGCTTTATTGCTACGTATGTTGGAAAAATAAAGCCACGTGTGCAAACGCTGCTGAATTTTTGCTTGGCTACCGGCGTCATGGCATCACTTCATTTCCAATACAGAAACTAACCGAAATGCCCGGATCCTAGCTGCGGCTCTCGCGTCCGCTGCATACTTTCGGTGACCTAATCTTTTGCAGTTACCTCGGGCTAAATCAGATCAACGTTCTGAATTCTATGGTACTTGCGAACAGTTCTTTTGTCGACCGTACGCAAGAAGAAAGAACTATAATCACCGTCATCCAGTTAGAACACCCGACCTTGGGCCCTATTCTCGACTGCACAAATTCGTAGGGAATTCTCCGTGTTTTTTTGCATAAGCACGATGTAAGCAATCAGTGACGTGATGCACCTATAGCTATAACGACATGTAGTGTTATTTGACGCTTTATACATAAAGATCACCACCAAGGTATCAAATATTGCGCATAAAAGCACTTGGCATGTACAAAAAAATTTAGACGGTAGCTGAGGCTGGCAAGAGAAACACATTTCGGCAGGTAAAAATTGGTGGCAACACCGCAAGGCGATCGAGTAACGTCGATCCAAAAGCGAGCGAAAGGCGGATGTTGAGCTAAAAAACCTCACACAATATTTTTACCGTATCTATTTATTTCTGTCAATCGCTCTTAGTAACATAGTTGGGCGTTCTGGTTCAATGCAATCATTGTTGCGTTATCACCATGGGTTTATCACTTCCGCCGCCACCACCACCACGCTATCGTCTGCTGCTATGATACAAGTTAATGGCCTGGCCACATAAAAAGACGGCCGCGACCGTCCCTTGTATGACACAAAAGAGCAGCGAAGCGCTACGCCTGATAACCGCGGAGCGTACCGATGACGCTGATTCACTCATTCGCCAAGCTCAACTTCAATCGGCGCTGTAAAGAACAAAATAGTCACTTTTCTTTGTTATTTTTCTCTTGAGTTTGATCATGTTACCCAGATGCTTACTAGGAGGAGTGTGAACAATTGATTGATTGTAGGGTTTAACGCGCCGACGCAACGCAGGCGATGAGGTGCGCTGTAGTGGAGGGCCTGCGGATTAATTTTGACCAACTGGGGATCTTTAACGTGCGCCGAAATCTCGTACACGCGGGCGTTTTTGCTTTTCGCCTTCGTCATAAAAGTGAGGAGTCTGAACAAATGCCATGCATTGGGTTCGCTGACTTGGAAACAGTTGAAATTATTATTTTGTTCGGTAGAAAACATGGTTCAATCCCTGTGTCATGCGAAAGTACGCCTGGTGCAAACTCACGGATATTTCGCGGCCCCGAAGTCTGGTAAAATTTTTTGACCAATTTCGCGGCAAGAGCAGCCGGCATTTTGAAGCTGCTACTTAACATTACGTCCCTTTTACGCAGGCTGAGCCTGCTAACTTGTGACGTGATTGTTGCGACTGTTTAAAGTACGTCACGCCTTCTCAGCCAATCACAAAGAGGGCGTGTATTACTAGCAGTATTGTTGTTGAATAGCAAAGACAGGCTTAAGTTGTCATATGTCAGAAGCATTAAAGGGGCACTGACACAAAATTTTGAAGGCGAGATAACTTCGGAGACAGATTGGTGGGAACACATATACATCATCTGCAAAATATCAGCGGCGAATACAGCCTAGAACATATTTAAAATAAATTTCGAAGTGTGCGAAACGCAGCCGAGCAGCCAGCAGAGGACCACGAGCAATTAAAAACGCCCGTGTGTACGAGATTTCGGCGCACGTTAAAGATCCCCAGGTGGTCAAAATTAATCCGGAGCCCTCCACTACGGCGCGCCTCGACGCCTACGTTTCGTCGGCGCGTTAAACCCCACAATCAATCAATCAATCAATCAACCACGAGCAATTGTAAATAAACAACATCCAAACACGTCACGAGTTTGTGTTTGCCGCTTCGGCACTACCGGCGTTTTTCACCGGCTCGCCCGGCTCGCCGCTCCAATCGGAGGGCCGGAGGGCGGAGCTTCTGCTCTCGAGAACGAACGACCCGATCGTTGGCGGCGGAGGCGCCGTGATTTCGTCAGCTGATCGGGCAGCTGGCCGCGAAAAAAGTTCTACAGCGATTCCAGGCACTGTGTTTCTATTACTGTTTATTACCATTGGATGCGAAAACGCGCCGGAGGCACGAAAAGCTCACTGAGCTAGCCGCACGGTCGCTGTGCAGGCGGCGGCCACGGCCGCGAAGTGGCCCAGGCCGGCGCAGGTAGCTCGAGTGATAGCTCGTTACCGCTGCACGAAATTGTCCCCAAGTCCCGACCATGGTGGCTTACATGAGAAAGGAGTTAATGATGCGATGGCGGGTTGCATTAAAAATTGCCATCTGCACCGCTTACGAGAGCGGCAGTAGAATATCCGCCGCAGTGCGGAGCGGAACACATCTGTAGGCGGACCTGTAGGCAGGCCGGCCGGCTGCTCCCAGCGCGCGTCTTGCCACCCACCGTCTCGAGCGTCGCGCGTCGTTCTTTAGCCGCGGTAGCATTTGCACTCGCAGCACCTGCGTCACATCCACGGTCGATTTTTAATAAGCGCCTCACGAGATCAGTACGTGGGGGCATTCGCAGAAACTGCCGTCGATGCGGATTCGACATTGCTAAGGCGGCTCTGCTCTGTGATATCCCTCCGAGGGTCACGTGGTCAGCTTTGTTCGCACAAAATCCACAAAATCCATCGTTTCGCGGCACTCGCTGAAACCGAAACTGCGACTGGCCGCATTGAAAATGCCTCTAATTAAACAACCGTCGCACGCTGAAGCAAATGAGGTTTCTACAGGTTATAAGTAGGTCACTAGCTACTTATCGCAACAAAAGAACAAGATGCAAAAGTTTCGTGTCAGTGCCCCTTTAAGTATAGTTTTTCATTGCGGGCCAAGAATTATGCGCTTGCAGTAAGGAGAAATAAGGTCAACTTCAAAACAGGTGCCCGTAAAAGTCATGAGACGTCAAAATGACAAAAGCACACACAACAGCTTTGTCAGCCGGAAGCACGTGACCAAAATTGAAAACCAATCAGAAAATACTTCCGGTAAATTAACAGTTGTGCAGTCGAGAATAGGGCCCCTTGCGATGCTGACCCACGATGCGAAGATCGCGGCAGCTCGCTCAAAAGAAGCCGACAAATTGTCTTGTTTAACAGATATAATTTTGTTTAGGCTCTGCAAATACTTCAAGGGCTATTTTACTGTTATGCGGTCATTTAAATGCATCAAAACTCCAATAACTAAAATGCAGACAAGTTTCTTGTCGCTTTTAATTCAAACCACAAAAACGGTGGCGCGGGCCCTCTGATTTTGCACTATCCAGCCACGGCGGGCACGAGGGGGCGCTCCATTTCGCCAAAACCCCCCGCGCAGGATCCCTTTGGCGCCGTAATGAAAAAGTTAGATTGCATTAGATTCTGTCAGCTGCCGCCCGATGAACGACCGCAGCAGCCTACTGGGCTCTGTAATAGGAGGGCCCGGTGCTGCCGAAAGTCACACGTCTGAGCAACAGCGTCGCGCCGCAGTGATGGCGAAGTTTCCCTAATATAATGTCCTTTGGAGTACAATGAAGCAGATAATTCAGCTGCGCCCGGAGACTGGTGGTAATCACGGAGCAATTCCACCATTGCGCTCGTTTTACGGTGCTCTTCTTTCTGTGGATAGTTTTAGCTCACCGTTTTCGACGGTTCGGTCCGGTGCGGTACCGGCGGCCCGCTCAGCGCAACCAGAGGCAATACAGTTCGCGGCCAAGGGCGCCACTCATGCGCAGTGGCGCTCCCGCTTGCTCTCGGCGCGGAGCTGACTGAAAAACGAAAAGCTAAAGCTCGCTTATGTCTACTGCTAGATGACAATATTTTTTCCCTTGTCGAAACTTTAGGTGCAGTCAGACTTTAGGAACCATTTCTTTAAAGAATATGCAAATCACTTTGCTCTCCATGAAGATGCACGCTTTCACATGCATCACGTGGAAGTCGTAAATAAAAGAAAACTACCGCCTGAATTTAAATTGTAGACAAACTTGTAGCTATTTAGTAATGTTCTTAATTAGTATGCAGGAATAAAGAGGCAAATAAGTTTGCTTAGCTGCACACCTACACCTGCAAAAGCTTCCAGAACTGGCTAGGTGAGGAAGGAGAATGTTGCCACAGCTCTGGCAACAGATTTCTCTTCAGCAGGCAAAGGTGGTGTGATTTTCATTGGCACTGCGATTGGGAAAAACACGATAGGGATGAGCATCAGGCTGGAAATACCGTACCATCTCAAATTAAAGGGGCAAGCTACAATACAACGAATTCAGAGCCTATGAAGATTTCCGAGAATTCCGGTCACCTAAATGGTTAGTTGTGTGCTTCAAGCACGAAACTTTGTGTAGTTCATTGTTTTCATAGCGCGGGGAATCGCAACAACATAATTACCAGGACAGAAGTGACAACTGATGTGTAATAGCACATTTTTTTGAAACCACCCACGTGTCACCATTCTTTACGTGAAACCCCCCCAAGTACGTGCACATTCCAATACTAGCCTTCGGTGGGTGAAGGGCTGTTTTTTGGTCGGTACGTTTTTATCGGTAGCCTTCGCTTGCAGTGGGGTGAGCCTCGAAACTGTTTGCCCCTCTCATTCGCAAGCTTTGTTCTTTATTTGAGCATGCACAGACTCATTCGGAGTTTCAGAAAACTGGGGCCCCAAATTATCGCCCTAAACGTAGCAGCCATTCTCCCAGTGACGAGATGACAGTGCGTACGCTTGTTGATATTGCACATACTGACATACCTGACTGGATGGTAGTTGCCCGGATGCGCTGTTGGGTAGATGCTAGAAACTGGGTAGATGCAAGCTTGCACGGGCATCTACTCATGCAGTGCTCGGCATGCAAGTGTTTGCCCTTGGAGCCACGGCAGAAGGAGGTCAAGATTTTGTATTGATGCCGTGATAGCCGAACGAGAGAGAGATACGGGAGGCCTATTACACAAGAAAGTTGAGTCATGATTGCGTCAGTGAAACGTCGATCTGTTTGCGCAACAGCGAGGTGTAGTTTATTGATGACCGGAATTAGGCTGTTTTGTGGCTTTTTCAGTAAGTGTTTTCGCATTGTTTTCGCGTTCGCAGTAGCGGTGTTTTGACCTGTAGTTATATTTGAGCTGTGTGTGATAAAACGTATTTCGAAGTCTGCGTCTGTCGTGTGTTCTCTCCTTTCACACCCCAATTTTCTTCAGAAAACACTTGTAACTCCTTAGTTCTGCCTGAAAATGTTTTTTACTACGTTTATGTTGACGGTGTGCCTCAGTTGTCGCCTGAAAGATAGATAGATAGATAGATAGATAGATAGAGAGAGAGAGAGAGAGAGAGAGAGAGAGGAGAGAGAGAGAGAGAGAGAGAGAGAGAGAGAGAGAGAGAGCGGAGAGAGAGAGAGAGAGAGAGAGAGAGAGAGAGAGAGAGAGACAAACTTTACTGAAACGCCTGCAGAGCGGTTACGCTACCCCTTGATGGGGGTCCGTCACCGTCACGTGGCCTGGACGTCGTCGCGACTGCGTCCTGAGGGCTGCTTCCAGGTTTCGCCCATGGCTCCAGGGGGGCTTGCGCCCCCCTCCCCGACGGCTTCGCCCGGTCGCTGCCTCTCGAGGGCCGCCGTGACCTGCTGGACGGCCTGGAGTGTTAGTCCGTTGTGGTAGTTCCTTGTTGCAGTCTCCAGCTGCGGTGGGATCGTTGTCTTCTCGCTTGCCTCACGTGGGTTCACTTCACAGTTCCACATGATGTGAGCTGCCGTTGCTCAATCCTTCGCGCACAACCTACACACGTCACTCTCATACACACTGGGACAAATTTACTTGGCAAGCACCGGGGAGATCAGGGATCCACTCTGCAGCTGTCGGTAAAACACTGCCTCCGCGCGGGTGAGTCCCGGGTGCGGGGTGGCATAGTTCTATTCAGCCGATACGAATTCTCGATATCATTGAAGTTGGTCATTGTATCCTTGATGATGTCGAAAGATCTCCACTCCGGGTCGGCCTGGCTGGCTTCCGCGCGGTTGGCGAGTCCTCGCGCGACCGCATTGAAAGAGAAAAAAAAAACCCAGCACATCAAGTATCTTATATTGCGCAACCAGTTTACAGGGCTGAAAATGTTTTCAGATGTGAGAAAACTAGGGTACAAACCCTGAAGTAAATAAGTATGCGCCTTCAGCCTAGCCCAAAGCGAACACGGAGTCTTGCTCTTTTTAAATACAAACTGAAGCAGTTCTGGGTAGAAATAAGGCAAAGCATTGGCAACGTGTCCAAATGTGGGAAAACATGGTGCGAGTTTGGAAACCTGACGATTTGTAAACCGAATATGTGTCAAAACATTACAAACGGGGCAGTAACACTGCTAAAACTCAAACACTTTTGAAAACAATTTCTTAACTGCAATCGGCAAATCCAGATAACTGAAATTGAAGTCATCACTTAAATGCAATACAACGTTTAACTCTAAATAAACGTGCGCACCTCTTTTTACCATGTTTCAAAATACTCAGTGCCGTCTCGTGAGAACTCCATCCACGGGCGGAAAGTGCATTGTTCCCGTTCATCGTCTTCGATCCAAAATCTCTGTCGCCTAACGGTCAATGACCTGCAAGATTTAGATTATTTGCATGCAACATGAAAAACGCAGATCTTTATCCTCGAACCCGCTACATTCGAAATGCTGTATCACAGGCATCACCGTTCTGTCATGAAAACTTTATGCTAGATAATAAAAATCACCCCAATACAACATAAGCTCAGAGTTACCTGCCCTAACTTAGTAAAACTATGTGTCTTGAATATCCGAAATCAGGATTTTAAATCACGCACTTCATGTTGTCTGGAAGTAAATCTTTCTTCATACCCGGCTGAGGTATTGGGGTATGATAACATTTAAAGAACTACCGGTAGAACGGTAACCTTTATTGCAGTTCAAGAACAAAAAATCAATTTAGAGGGCCGAAGTTTGTTTCATAATGCACACACTAGCTGAATTAGGATGCTACGGCATTTGAAATGCGCACAGAAGTGTGTGTGCCTATGGTCTGTTCGCGTAAGTGCTGGTGCTACATGTGGGCTGCACATTTTACACAAGAAGCACTTGGAATAAAGGATTATTCCAGAAAAAAGTAAAATGTTTCCAGATGACATCCAGCCAAGCTCGTAATATTCTGACCTGTTCTTGTATTTACTTGAATACGATATCAATAAAAACCTAGGACTTTTTTTAGTTTTGATGTTTTACGCACCGAATGTACACCTAGACTACGGGACACGCCGTAGTTGATGGCTCCACTTAATTTTGACGATGCGGGCCGTAGAAAATACACTGAAATGATGATACACTAGTTTTTCCTTTTCGAGCCTATCTGAAGCACATCTGCATTGGCCAAGGATCCTTACCATAATAGCCAGCTTACATAACCCCGGCATGGTCTTTGAAGATTTTGCACGTGTGCAATGTCACTTTTCGTAATTATGAATAAAGTGAAAGCAGTTCCTCGAGGTTAATATGATACAGGTGATGGGCGTGGAAGGCCAAGAGGGGCACCCCATTTCACATGAGCATTTAGACGAACAATTCATAGCTATTTTTCAACACCTTCCAGCTTTAACGAGTACACAAGGCGGTGGCCCCGAGGTTAGAGCACTTCTTAGTCGTTCGTAGCATGCCATCGCCTACAAGAGGCACGATACATGCGTTGTTCCCGCGTTGTGTCGTGTGAATTCGGGCTGCATTCGCATTCCTACGGCGGCTGACATGCACAAACCATTATTTGCGGTCGTAATTGAACAAATGAATTCTGAAGCATTCCCAGTGCTTAGCGTCTGAGAGCGACTATAAACGCTCTAGGCGACACCCTACTTTAGACTCAAACAAAGCGCCCCCTGCGTTTCCTTTTCTTATGGTGTCATTCCTTCAAGAAAGGACAACTCATTATGTATCTACGGAATATTTTTATAACCCGCGTGGAAGTGTTATCCTTATGGTGGCTCACAGTGAGTAGCAAAGCCGCGCATTGCGGGCATTGGCTGATGCCCGTTAGGCTAACAAAACAGGATGATTCCACTGCGCCCAACGAACGGCGTGAAAGCGGAGCAAGAGAAAAATTTGCTTGAGCACTTGTCAACACCGAAAAGGTGGTTTATCGAATTTATGTTGCGCAAGATATAACAGACAGAACTTCTGGACTATCTTAGACACTCCATCGGCAAAAAAGATACAACACTTCTCCGTTATATATAAAAGAAGAGTAGACGAGGTCTTCCTTGCCTGAACTTCTGAATTGAATTTTTTGTGCGGCTGATAAATCAACATTTGTCAACTTGACTATAAGGACCCCGAATATTTACCCAATCGCAGCATTGATGATACGGGCCTGCATGCTGGAGCGACGCCGCGAAACCCCAGCCTTCGGCCAAATACGTCGACTGACGCGGACTGTTCAAAACGCTTTAGAAAATAAATAAACCATTAGCTTTGTCATGAACGTCTAATCAATGGGTCTACGATCAGGACAGGTGCGGTGCCAGTTATATCCAGGAGAAAGTGAGAGTCTACTTTATAAGCCAACAGCAGGTGTGCTAGCGGTATTTCGTGGCTTCACGTGGTGTGGAAGGGATAACCTATAGAACCGGCCGTGGTTGTCTTAATTGATCTTGTAGTGCAAAGTACCAAATAGAATAATCGATCTTAACACCCCAGCCCTTTACGTGGGCAGCAAAGCGCTGCGCCTGTGGCAGGCTTCCACCAGTATAGGGAAACGATGGAGAAAACCTAAGCATCGCAAGCAACGCCACCTCAATGACCCAACAAAGTCTCCCGTGTACTACGGCACTTGCGTTAAACAGCGCCGGCATAACCTATATATATCTCTGGAAGACGTAATCACAAGGGTCGAAAGCACACACGTACCCCAGCTCATCCAATCACTCACGATCCCCCCCTCCCGTACACAGGCTTCCCGAAATTGAATCTGGACGGCGCCATAACACGAGACGAAGTTCAAGCTGCAGTACTCAAGCTTCGCCGAAACACTGTCCCGGGTCCCCATCACATAACCAGTAAGCTCCTACGACACTTTGACGACTCCTCATTTGACTATCCCACTGGGAATTTGCCCTCACACTGGACACGGGGCATTCTTCCCCCAAGAAGGAGGTATCCGGCCTTAACGTTTATACCAAAACCTGGCCGGAGCCCTCGAAATTCACAACTTAAAACCAATATCACTCACTTCAGACCTCTCAAAACGCTTAAAGCACATCGCCCACTCACGTACCGCTCTCCATCTGGACCTTTGCTCCCGCTTGCCACGTTGCAGGATTTCTTTCATACCAGACATGCCCCCTCGAGACTCCCTAATTCGAATTCACTATAGCATCATCCAGAACCTCCGGCAAAAGACACTGCGGTATTTTTAACGCCAGATCTGCACAAAAAATTCGATCAGGTACCAACGGGGCATTCTGCACGCCATGACCACCCTCAATATTCGTTGCAGAACATACACCTATATTCAAAACTTCCTCACCAATCGCGCCGCCTCCCTCAGCCAAGGCTATAATTTAGTGAGATTCGTTCATACCGCCCCACCGCGGAACTCCGCAAAAAGACATTCTCTATCTGCTTCTTTTGCAGTGGAAGAGCCTGCAGTGGAAGAGATGCTAGATACAGATTTCCCCATGCCATTAGCATTGCGGAATCCCTTCCCTCAGTCAAGTGGAGGTAGCAAATGGAATAGAGTAGGAACTGACAATAAGGCCCTTAGTCTTCTTCCTTGCACATGATCTCAACAAAATTCTCTCACTTATAAACAGCATGAATGCGGACATCAGACTCTGGGTACCACGAAGGGGCGGCGCACTCATAGCGAAGACAGACTTACCAGGAGCTACTACATTATCACACGTATCGCAACAAGCCGGTCTCACCGGCTCCACCAACAATCCAAGCATCTCATCTGTTCTCTCCTCGACCACGTGCGCCACGCAACGCTCCCATACGCATCTTAGTTCATGACCAACCTGTCCCCAAAACTCAACAGCTGCGTTTCTTCAGCCTGCACATACACGCCGAACGTACCAAAAAAACACATCATTAGCATAATTCGCGCACACACCTTCCACAGACACTGGAACTATTATTCCGCATATCCAAACGCAGAAATTGCCTTACAAAACTGGAACGCCTACAGCTTTTAAACTGTTGTGGTTAGTCGTTTCTGGTACAACCTTTTAAACATGACACTCACCAACAGCAGAAGAAACAAGTTTTTTATGCCTGCTATGCAGAGTGTACGAGCCAGTACTACACGTACTTCCGCCCACACCCTCCCAACACCTGGGCTCCCCAGGCTTACATATCACCATTTCTTAACTTATAGAATCACACACAACATCGCCATTCATGCGGCTTAATCAATCACCTATACGCCGACACAATCCTCCACAATACAACATGCACCCCTTGTTCCTCTTGACGATGACATATACTGCCTGGTCACCTACGTATCTATACACACTGCCCATCATTAGCAATATTAAGCCACCTTCCACCTGAGCCGTCGCCTTGCCCCTGCTTACGCTCACAGCTCAGAATAGCATAACAGCGAGTTCATGGTTTACGTCGACGCGGAAGAGTACCTAAACCGTACCGCTTTCGCCGTCGTCGCGCCGGATTAAAGCACTGACATGTTTTACCATACACAACGAATCACCAACCACTGCTGAGGACGGGACCATTGCCCTTGCCTCGCACATCGAGCACCCCTATACGGGCTACCGCATTCGGACACGGCGATACGCAACTTTTGTAAAGGCGTAATTTCCGAACCAGTCTTCAAAATTCTTGCACAAAATTCTTCCGAAAAACTCTTGTCACTAGTAGGGGCTCCACATAATACTGGGTTAGGCGCTAATGAGGTGGCTCATAAACATGCTCGAGTTGCCGTTCTCCAGGCTCCCACTTCTTTTACACCTATGCACGGCGCCCCTGAGCTGACCCGATAAGTTCTTCTTATGGGAACATTGCCCAAGACAACCGTCTCCCCTATTAAAGCCCACCACCTCTTCCTTCTTCAATGACACCTGAGGCCGCGCACATATGGCGACTAGCCCATAGACGACAACTGCTACTCAAACCCACATAAATTATCCTCGCCCAACGGCCCCTCATGCGGCGCTCTGGGCACTCACTGTCCCTACCTATATGAATTTCCAAATGCCTTTTACCCTCTTCCTTACCCCTTCCCACTGGGAGAAGGCCCTGGGGAGCTCGAATCTGCCCACCCAGAAGATGGCGACTACCTCAGCCCTGCAAGTTGCGGTAGCCTTGTGGATTTCGGCCAGTCCCCCCCCCCCCCCTCCCTGAGCTCTTCGGTTTTAATAAAGGTTGTTCTCAGCCTCCTCGCAGGGTTACGCCACGTTAAATACATACGCGCCACAGCATATCATCCTGTGGCTTTTATATTCGTTGACCTTCCGTCATAGATGCGTGTGTGTACGCAGCCCGGCCGACTCAAGTAACGCTTCGTGTGTACCCCTGGAGGTACATCGTTCACTCAGCTTCTGAATAATTTGATTGTGAGTATGAAAATTGTGCGCTCACAACAAATTGCATGTAGGCGCTGCCAAGGTGTTCACCGCTCTTTTCGAACGTTCAAGACGGCCTTTACTGCGCTACAGTGAATTAGAATATTGCAATAGTGGCAAAAAGCGGCACCGGCGAGCAGAAGCAAAAATCCGGAAATCCGTAAGGGGCACTGCTGTAGAATACTGGTAGACATGAAGTATAGTGTATAGAGTATTCGCCTTACAATCGGCGTTCATGGGGTCAAATTCCTGCGTGGAACAATTTTTTTATGCATAAATGACAGCAGGCAAAAATTATTTTAAGCAGACGATGTCAGGAAAATTTCTATTGTGTCACAGTGGAGCTGTGTTACGCCATAATTTCATAAATTTCTCGGTTCACTCACATCAACACGCCTAGCGAAAATCCAAACTGTACTCTTATGTATTTAAAGGGCGAGTTGTTTCATAAAGCGATACATTCGGGGTTGTGTGTTCGTTTGCGCGCATGACACCGGTGAAGTCACACGTCGGCCGCTGCATCGACGCGCATGGCTGTACAAGTTTGTATGGACTCTGCCGTCCTTGTGAAGTTTTTTTGACCGCTTAGGAGCAGTTATTTTCGATTGCCTAAATGCAGTAATCTGAACCCTAGATTTGCCATAAAAAATACACTTGCCTTACTTTATTCATGGCTCCAAATGCTTCCGGGCCAATTTTAAAATCCTGCTAAATGTATTTGAACTTGTTATCACCGTAAAATCTGAGCAAAATAACGGTGCTTGATAAACAAAAAGGTATTTCAAACAATTTATTTCCTTGCAACTTGGTGCACTACCTTTATGTACAAACTAGAGATGGGCAAAACAGCTCACTTCAGTGAGCGCATTGCTACTGAGAACGGCTCAGTTCACTGAAGTGAAACGGTTCATTTGAACGGTTCATTTAGGTCTGTAAACTATGTTAA
>JABSTR010003642.1:0-35657 GCA_013339765.2 Haemaphysalis longicornis
AATGCATCTAGTTCACGCGACAGTGATGGGTAGTCACCTTTTCATAAGAGAACACTTTGCGGGGTGCCCAGCGCGGCGGTTTTTAGCACTACAAGAATTTTAGTGATAACAACGTCATGGTCGCTGATACCAGGGACTGTGACAACAGAGGATACAAGATCCGGTTCAGTGCACAAGAATAAATCAAGAATGTTTGCGCTGTCACCACCAATTCGTGTTGGCGTTTCCACAAATTGAAATAATGAGTGGGCATTAATCATCTCCCTAAAGGCAGTATACAGGAAAGACGTTGTGTTTAACACGGGTTTAAAGGACTTCCATTCTACATCCGGGAAGTTAAAATCGCCTCCGAGAATTACGTGCGTTGTTTGCAAACTTAATAAAACGTTACTCAACTGAAAGAGAGGATGGGCAGTTCTTATACCGGGCGGCCTATAAAATGAGCCAATGGCAACGGAAGAACCGTTTTGTAGCAATATTTTACACCAGACAGTTTCGCACGAGTCGGCTTCGACGCTTATAGAATTGCTAGCTATGCTATCATGAATGAGAACAAATACACCACCACCATGGCAATTACGGTCTTTCCTATATACGGTATAGCCAGAGGGAAACATTTCGCTGTCGCTAATTGTGTTGTCGAGCCATGATTCTGTACCAATGACTACGTGCGGATTTGTTGATTCTATCAAAGAAGTGAACTCTATAGTTTTATTTTTGAGGCTTCTGCAGTTTACTACAATACAGACGACATCGTGTTTGCCGGATGGTTTCTTTTTATGGTAAGCTGCATTCGTTAGTGGCTAGCGAGTATCGCTGATCACGGTGTCGGTTTCAGCATTATATACAAAGGTTTCGTTGCCTATTTTCATTTTATTAAATCGCAACTGTATTCTGCTTCACGGTCTTTGGCGAACTGAATCAGCTTCTTCCTTTCCAGTCGAACTTTACTGGAATAGTCCTCACTTACGCAAACTCGGTTCCTTTCAGCTTTGCGGAAGCAGCAAGCACACGTTCTTTGTCTTTAAATGACAAAAACCTCATTATTATGGGCCTTGCCTTTTCCGCTGTGTAGCGTCCTAGCCTGTGAGCTCTCTCAATGGCAGCAGCGCTGATTGCCACATTCAGTTTTCGGAGCAAAAGGCAATCACTCGAGCCTCTGACTGAGCCCACGTTTCATTTACAGTATCTGCAAGGCCATAAACTATCAAATTGTTTCTTCTAGATCTGCTATCTAGGTCCTCATACGAGTCCCGTAATTTGGCGCAGGTATCCGCAAGATTTTCATTTTGAGCGAGTAGTTGCGTTACGTCATCCTGTAAAGGGGACACGTTATCTTCCACGAGCTTGACCTTTTCTGCCAGTTGCGATAGCTTTTGTTCGAGTGCCTGTTGGTCGGCTCGAATGGAACGAATTTCCGAAAGAATTTCAGTCTGTTGCTGTTGCATTGACGGTAGTGTCATGATGACATCAAACATTTCTTTTCTTGTTGGGGTGTCAGAGGGCCGGGTTTTGTTCTACATGGCCAGACAGAAGCAGCAACATTCGGGCAACACGCACGCATGACAAAAATTTTGCACCCAGCAGGAGAACATTTTGAACAATCGTAGTCGGCAGCGAGTTGGGATCTGGCCCCAATTTTTTAAACGGCTTTCCGTCAACAAGGCGATAAGAATAACCAACCCGAAGAAGACGAGCCGTGAGTGACTGACAGCCATTGCGGTGCCAGATCTCAAGGTGGGTGGTTGCCAGATCCCTATGAGGGAGGTGGCATCCGCGAGAGATTCAAGAGTAACATTTTGGGGACCGGGTTCAATTTCAACGTCTCCTGAGAGAATTAGCAAGAAATAAACATTGAGGCATTTGCAGAGACAGAGAACAGTAAGTTGAGCAAGGATTTGCGGCAGGACTCTAGTGTGTCGGAGGGGCACGACACCGCGATCAAAAAGGGATCGTTTGAACGCACGCAATACGGCAAAGTGCTCGGAGGGGCACGACTGACCTGCGTCAAGAGATGGAGTGACATGACTGACTTCGTAGCGCGGTGTCGTGCCCCGTCCTGGTCCGGTGCAGTGGCTCCTTAAATAGGCTTGGTTGACCATGGCCGGTAATTGTTCGCGGGAGCCGGAGGGGTGAGCAGGCGACGAGGGGGAGAACTTGTTGCTGGGCAGAACGCGCTTTCTGGTCGACGGGCGGGCTATGGAATGTTGTCGAGTTGCAGCCTGCAGCCAGGGAGGCGTCGGCGGGGCATCGGGAACGACGTAAAGCACCCGAGCAGGACGACCTGCGTCAAGAGATGCAGTGACATGACTGACTTCGTAGCGGTGTCGTGCCCCGTCTGGTCCGGTGCAGTGGCTCCTTAATTAAATAGGCTTGGTTGACCATGGCCGGTAATTGTTCGCGGGAGCCGGAGGGGTGAGCAGGCGACGAGGGGGAGAACTTGTTGCTGGGCAGGACGCGCTTTCTGGTCGACGGGCGGGGTATGGAATGTTGTCGAGTTGCAGCCTGCAGCCAGGGAGGCGTCGCGGGGCATCGGGGAAGACGTAAAGCACCCGAGCAGGACCGACCTGCGTCAAGAGATGGAGTGACATGACTGACTTCGTAGCGGGTTGTCGACCGCGGTGTCCCTCAGGGCGCCGATTTTGGGTCCCCTGCTCTTCAATGTAGCCATGCTTACTGTGGCCCAAGAGCTTGAAACCAATACGGGTGCCCGCTACAGCATTTATGCGGACGACATCCCCATTTGGACAGAGGGACGGGACCACAGTGGGAATATTGAAGATATGGCCACCGAGCTCCAGGCTGCGCTAATTGCACTTCAGGAAACTATTCCAAAACTAGGACTCACCTTAGCGCCGGAGAAAACGGAACTCCTCTGTGTCAATGGAAGGCGGAGTGCCCTCCTGGCAGGGGAGGCAATCACGTTAACACTGGGGCAACATGAAATCAAGACTAAGCATGGACATGTCAGAATTCTTGGCATTCTATACACAGCTGCAACACGGCCTCCATTGTATCATGGAACTCAGAAAGCAATGGCCTGCGGTTCTACACGTAATCAAACGCGTTTCCAACAAGTTCGGCAGAGCACGACAGACAGCCTGCACAATCCTTTTGAGATCTATCGCAATTGGTAAGATAACCTACGGGGTACAGTTGTAACCCTGTCAAAAACAGCTGAAAAGACATTGCAAGTTCTCCACCGACACATCCTTCGGACTATCACGGGCCTTCCCAAGTTCACCGATCTACGGAAGCTTCGGGACCTTGCACCCCTACCGCCAATCGAGGACATCCTCAGAAGCGCTCAGTCGTCATTGGACAACCGGCTGCACCTCACAATACAGGGCCAAGACACCTTGCTTTGGGACACCCGACGAGTCTGTACAGAATCGGGTCACTCCACGCGAAACAACCACCTTGAGTTTCCTACCAGCACCTCTCCAAGACTTGTACGCCCACCGCAAATGACGCCACTTCAACCAGAGAGCACCTCTCTCATAGGCACAATCAGCACAACGCCAATGCAGTATTTACTGACGCCGCTCTCGATGGATTTCGTCTGGCCTTGGCCTGGTACAAACCCTCGACCAGAGAAGCCAGACGTTACGTCTGCACACTGGACCACGCAACACCTGCACAAGCAGAACTTTTGGCTATCTGGGTAGCTCTAAGGGACAACACCGGGCCTTCCGTCATATATACAGACTCATTTGAGGCACTACGTAGCACTGAGGACCCCAAAACAGAGGACGCCACTGCTCAACGCATACGCCAGATACTCCAGCACAAGCAGAGGAACGACGTTGACGCCAGGGTCACCGCCTGGACGCCGGGACACGTCGGGGATCGCGGCGGTGGTAACGAGGTGGCACATGCTCTTGACACCTCACAATCTGGAGTTCTACCTTTACATCTCCAGCCTCACCTATTCGGGTCTTCCGACCTCCGCTACCACCCCTACGCGGACTCGCTGCGAGGCGGCCACTTCGAAATGGCGCGAGTACGACGCTACCTCCGGTTTCTTCACCGCGAGAGATTAAAAAGCATCACCCCTCCACAAATCTTTAAGAATTTACCCCCAGCCAATCGCAAGAAATATTTAATCAACAAAGTACTTGCGAACACGGCCACTACACCTCATATCACCATAAATGGCAGACACTTGGTGACCGGAAGAAGGGCATTGGCACCGCTGCCCCTTGCACATGTACCTTTTGTCACACTGTGTGTGAAGCAAACATGGACCATCTTGTTCTGCACTGCTCCGCTTTTGATATTCATAGACTGAACCATAATGTTTTTTTTTTCAAAATTCAGATATAGAAGCATTGCATAGAGACATTCTCGAAAATCCTCAATACCTGGTGACCTTAGCCCAGTTTGGCGTTGCCAGTGGCCTGGCGAGCGTGATTTAGTGGGCGTCTACGTCCCTCCCTATTCCCCCTCTTCCCACTCCAGCGACCTTCGGTCCTCCCTTCCTAATAAAAGAATTTATCATCATCATATGCGCGGCAGCGCTTCACGACAGCGCTGAAGGTTTTTTTCTTTTTGCTAAAGCCACTGCGCCAGCCTGGCGTCGGCGGTCGCCGCTAGGCACGCGCTCACGAGCCCTCTGCATTTTCTCGCTCCTGCGGTTTTTTGCCAGTTTTTTTTTTGCTAAAGCCACTGTGCTGAGGACGCTCGGAGATCTTTTTTTTTCTTTATTACCGTTGTCTCAAACGAAAAACTAGGTTACAGTGATTTTATAACATTCGCCACCTTTGCGATAAACACAAGTTTAAAATCTCTTCAGTTGAACAAGGTCATCAAGCATTGGTAACCATTCAGGTGGTTCGCTTAGCGCTTTGTATACCTCACGTATGTTGACCATACTCCAATGAAATACTGCCTGTCAGCCATCCTTGTGCGCCACAAGCTGTGCATGCTGATCAACATAAACATGTCGCCGTAAGGTACGCGTTCACGTGCGTTCGGAATTTTGTTGGTATTTTTTTCTGCAAACTGAGAACTTACGGCTTGTACAACATCCCCGCTGTTAAAATATAATCCACCTACCCCATGACGCACGAAAAGGTTTTGCAACAAGTAAAGGCGAAGAGCGAAAAATGTTCCGTGCTCCAGATCTTATGTGGGCGGGGAAGAAGAATGAGTAGGAGGTGGTGGTGGGGGGGCAGGTTCAGAAGTGAAACGCTTATTGGAGTTGAAGACGCTATTGTGGGTGGCGTTCCTAACCCGGGACGCATACGCATTTAAAAATCCTGGCGCTTACAAAAATATTGACACTGAATTTTTTCACAAAAAAATACAAAAATGTCGGGGTATATTATTATTTCGATAGGATCAGTATACATATAAAATATGAGAGCGTGCGCGTGTATGCATGGCACACCACACTGCACACCCACATACGCATGCACACGTTTTCAGTAGGCTTTTTATAACATGAAGAGTGGCTGGAACACCGATGTCTGTTTTGAGGTGAGAGATCATGCCTCAGCGCTCCCCATCAAAAGAAGTATGATGACATCGCTCGTCTAGTGGTACAGCGGCGTATAATTCGTGTCCGCTATTGTTTAAAATTACACGAGGCCTCATATAACACTAGTAACTCTAGCCTGCTGTTAAAACACGGTTAAGTTTAAAATAATACTATCGTGTCTTTTTCGGCGTAATGGTTTCAGCTACCCATGGCGCAATCGACTTTCGCGCAAAGAAAGCGAAATTTTGAGCAAGCCTTTGAACAGCTATTTCCTTCCTAGCTTTATATCAAATGTACATAATAACTCCTCATCTTCTCTATTCTACACTTACGCAAGATCAAACGCAGTTGAATTAGTTTTATAAAACTTGCCTGGTTCGCGGCTTGTGATCCTGAACCCTTCGCTTGCATTCGCAATTGCGGCGGTAGGGTGTGCTTCTGCTTTTTCTGCTCGATCACCTGGTAAGCCCCTCTCTCTTGGAAAAACGTTAGGAGTAGTATGGTGCTGATCACCGGTGTGCATGCATGAAGCATTTTTAGCGCATCTAAGAGGGTTGTTGTGCATTGAATGCCTTTCTTCTGCAAAGATTTTTGTTATCGTATATCAGAACTGATGGATACTTTTGCATGTTTCAAGGAAATGATTTCGCATTCAGCGGGTAATTCAATGACAGAATAAAGTTGTCCTCTGATATTGTGCTGTTTTTACACCGCTCTAAACATCTGAAAGGAAAGCGATTGAAAGGGCTGTTTTGAAACGATATTTCCATGTCAGCACTTTGCCAACTTGAAACGCTTCACAAAAAGGCAAAATATGTCGAATATACAATTCCCCATCATTCTGTCCTTAGAGCTTAAGGTTAAGAGGTCAATCCTTCTATAAAAATGCAATTGATATAAAACACGTGCGAACTCCTTTCCGTTGCAATATCCAAAAAAGTGTGCTACTTCCTGCTGAGAGGTATGTTTTATCATCGCCCGCAGCTATTTTAAAAGCTATTTTAAATGCTATTAAAACAATTCTAAAAGCAGTTATCGCAGAAACGCTGGAAATAGGAGGAAGCTAGCTATCGTCAAAGACAGAATGTATGCACTCAGAGACGAGCACGGTGACATTATCCACCACATGAACGAGATAAGTAGCCGAGCGATTCCACTCCATGCTTTACGGCAGTGGCGTTAGCTGACCGGAAACTGCTGAGCGTAAAAGTTCATGATGTCCCACTAGGAACTAAAGAGGACGGAGAAAAGGCTCTCAAAGGCATAAAAAAGAAAAGCTGCAGGAATAGACGAGATAACCGTGCATTGTTTAAAGGAGGGAAGGGACATTCTACTGGAAATGCTTGCTGCACTATTTTCAGAATGCTCAAGAAATTTATAAGTGCCTATATCCTAGAAAAATGCCGACATAATTCTGATTTACAAGAAGGGAGATACCAAAGAACTTAAAAATAACAGACCCACCGGCCTGCTCTCACGTGTACACAAGCTGCTTACCAAAGTAATAGTTAACCGCATAAGTGGCATGCCTATATTTCTAACAATCCCGGGAGCAGGTTGGGTTTAGGAAAGGATACTGAACAGTGGATCACACTCATGTGCTCAACCAAAAAATAGAAAAATCTACCGAGTACACTAAATTCTCCATACGGTATTTATGCAGTTCTAAAAACCGCTTCGTTCAGTACACACCGCGGCAGTGGTAGAGCATTAAAGCACCAGGAAACAGAGGAGACGTACATGAGAACTTTAAACGACATATATAAGGGATTTTTGGACGGGATAACCTTTCACAAGCAAAACGACAAATTTGAGATCCGGAAGGGCGTATGACAGGGAGGCACCATCTCGCGAAAACTGTTCACAGCATGTCTGGAGGGGGTATTCAATAAGCTTGACTGGGAAAACACAGCATTGTGCATAAACGGAGAATAATGAGCCATTTGAGCTTTGCAGACGACACAGTCTTCGTAAGTGAGTCTGCAGAACACCTAATAAAATGCTTGAGGAGCTACAATCAGAAAGCATGGTCGTGAGGTTACAAACAAATTATGAATAAATCTAAAGTAATGATGAATAAACATACCGAAAGCGCCCTATTCAGCACGTGTAACGTAACGCTAGAACAACTACACCTGACCGGTTGTCAGGGCTGACCCCAACCACGAGAGAGAAATCCGGCGCAGAATCGGTATGGGCTGGGGTGCACTCAAAAATCACTCCCAAATACTGACAAGAAAGCTACCTCTATCACTGAAAAGGAGAATGCACAGGTGCCCAAAAAATTAATGGAGCACGACTCCGTGGAATTACCATAATTTCTATTTTATGCTGCTGCCAGCATAAATTGAATATGCGGGGCCCGATTTTTATTTAACTTGACTTTCCTGAAAAATCACTTAGAGGTGCTGGCTAGGCACATGGCGGATAAATCCCCTCAAAATGTCCAACCCGCGCTCTGTTTAATGCTGAGGGCACCTGTACAGCCAATGCTTCCTGCCGGTGATGACATGTAGAGCGGAAACGTGGCGCCATACTAAACAACTGGTAATCAAACTTAGGTCGGCTCAGTGGGCCATGGAACGAACAATAATCGGAGTACCGCATAAGGACAGGAGACAAGCTTGCTGGGCCAGGAAACTAACTCGAGTAGACGATATCATAGTTAAAATAAAAAAAAGAAACAGACTTGGGCTGGCCATGTAGTGAGGACGAGAAATGACACCCGGTGCACCTCCATGGTAACAGAGTGGATACCGAGAAACGGGTCTCGAAGAAGAGGAAGGCCATCAACTAGATGGAGGGATTTTCAAAAAAAAAAGAAAATCGGGGGGGGTATAGAAGGGACTCGAGCAGCTCAAGACAGCAGCGGTTTGAAGTCAAAGGGAGAGGCCTTCGTACGCAGTAGACCTGAGGAGGCTGTGTTGTTCATGATGATGCTACCCGAATCCATTGTATCCGCAAGTTAAGAGCGCCTGTTGAAGAGTAAATTTATGCGCTGGGTTATTAAAAAAAATTCCCTCGCACTTCCCGAGGGGGAGAGTGTGTAAGTGCGAATGCGCGGTTGCATTCGCACTTAAAAGAAAGATGCATTTATTCACAGACACCTATTTGTGTTGTCGTTGTACTTGATTGCTAGAAGGATCGCTTTGTGGTCCGTGAAATGGACCGTCAAAGGGTCTTGGAGGACGGTGCGGACTTGGCAGTTTCTCGCAAAGGCCAGGTCGATGAAACCGCCGTTGATGGTGGTGGGCGAGTCGAGGGGTACGCACGACATGGAGTGCGTGGCGTGCATGTAGTCGACCAACCACTCTCTTTGAAATTTCGTGTCAGTACTCCTTTAAGCGGGTGCATTAGCCCTTCTCACGCCCGATTCCTGGTCAATCCCTCACGTGGGTATGTGCCATGAGGAGGCGCCCAACACCCGCAGTCACTGAGCGGAGAGAGGAGGAGGAGATTAGCGCGCGCCATCTGCCCCCGTTGCTAGGGAAGACGAGGAGGAAGACGAGGAGCGCGCGCACACGCAGCTGTTGCTATGCGGACTACGGCGGCGGACGATCAGGCTCGCTTAAGAAGTGCATTCGCACTTAAAAAGAAGTCACATGGCACAGAGCGGATTTAAATAAAACATAATTAGGTTTCTTCGCTGGGTCTCATTCAATGCTGATGATATCGGCTTTCCTATGCTGTCTTCTAGCACTACGCTAATTGTATTTCAAAGTATATAGTTCGTCTTTGACGTTTCTTCTAGCGGCTAAACTTATCATTGTTATGACGCACGTGCAGTACGCCTAATACGTGCATGCGCAATAATCTTGTTAGCAGAGAATGCACTGCATACCAAGGCCGTACATCTAGCCCACGAAAAGACTGCGAGCTCCACCATATTATATATGGCTATCCGAGAAGCACCGATTGGTCAAACCAGCAGTTTTGAACAATTACATAAACACAGGCGTCTCTTTGTCTAGGGTCATGAAAATACAATTCCACACCAATGTTCTCACAGAAACTGCCAGAGGGTTATACGAAGTCAAAATACTTTACAAACTGCTAATTCCGAAGCGGCCTCCGGAAAATTTTATTGTATTAAAACATGGCGCAGATCGGGCTGCAGTTAGAACGAAGGCTGAGGTAAAAGGGTGGCTCACGGCAACTGCTACGCGGCAAGCGGGAAGCACAGACATACGTTCGCAGACTTCAACTACGCCAGAAGGTAAAGCGGGGTCACAGGTCAACCTGACAGTAGCCTAAGACAGACGGAATCCCCGAGACAACAACTGCACCTGCACGAGTAGGGAATAGCGCCACCATGGCATGCAAAAATCAACGAAGTGCGTGCGGTGTCCTCACAAAGGCGGGAAACAACCGCAGGAGAAATTCAGGCCAGGAGAGGGCAAAATGCGTGACGCAATCCGGAGTGCTGTCGGTTGTCTCTCCCCGGGCAGAGAACCCATACAGCCTCTTGTTTCCCGTAGGGATACAAACTGGCCGCGTATCTGCTCCTTTCGTTGCAAATGTCGACGGAAGACGATGGTAGAGTGGAGTCCCTGGCAAGTAAATGCCTCCCTTCTCTTTCCCACTCACCTCTCATGCTGTTCCTTTCCCGTCTCGCGCCTCTCAATATAAACACGCTGGAGGTTTGCTCAAGTCAATTTAAATTTACCACGTTCCACTGCTCCAAGTCAGGTGCCGCGATGCCAGCGCTGCCGTACGGCAGAGACGCGCGTGAATCAAGGTACCCTAGTACAACGTTTATAGAACCACCTTGCCCTACTCCACGAGCGTTCAAAGCGAAACGTGGAACCTACCTAGTGGAAACTTTCGTTGCTGTTGCATTGGTGTTTTTCAAAATGCCGCTAGGTATTTTGCCGCTAGGTATTTTGCTTTAAAATGCCGCTATGGAAATATCAGGCGACGGTTTTGTGCAGTTGATTCAGTATTTTATTTGCTTTCGCAAAAACCAAGCATTCTGGATTGCTTAATAAAATAACACTGCAAATACCACTCATATACAAATTTTATGCCTTATATTTGCGTAATGTCTTGTTCAAAAATGTTGACAGGTATGAAGATTAACACCAGACTTAGACGTTTGGATTAGGCAGTGAGTATATAAGACTATTGCGCAGTATGTGTTTCACTTTCGCCGGCTGGCTGAATCAAGCCACGGGCAAACAGACAGGCCACAATTTCTGCGATTACGTAGCCCAAGAAAGACTATCGTCTTTAAAAGAGAGGCGCGCGAGGACACCCTCGCCATACCAAATGAGGGGGCGTCAGCGCGTCCGTGTGCTGAACGAAGGGGGTGACATTCCCACGAACTCTGGAACTCGTGTGACGGCTAAATGCAAGATGATCCTAAAAAGGAGAAAAAGAATACTGGCCGTCTTTATGATAAATTAGCCCCACCAAAAGCGTAGCTCACGTATTGTTTCTGTCGCATAGTGAATTTCTAAGTTATACGCTAAGGTATGATTTTTACACAGCCTACCGCGTTTGGTGTTATGCTTGGTTGTCACTAAGTTGGCGCGGTAGCTACAGCTTCGTTCATTCTGGCACGGTCGTTCAATATTCTTTATGTCCAACTGGTCTCTTGAAACGTCAATAACGACAAGCCTACAAACCTCAATAACGGTAACTGTAGAAAAAATGACGCAGAACCTTTTTACTGTACAAGCAACGCCATGCAGGTTGAAAAAACACGACTCAAGAACACCTACTCAGGAAGGCTCGTTACTGAGGACTCATGCCCGCCCCGGTCTGAGCTATCTCAGGTAAATTAAAAACCACACACCATCCCATACGGAGCATGGTTTTGAAGAGAGAATAGGGCCGCCGCATTAGATGGGCACAAGGTTCTCTGCTGCAGAAACTGAATTATCAAAATATTCTTGGCCATTTACCAAAAGGTAACGCATACCATACGCCAAGTGCTGCAGTGGACTCCTCACTAATCACCCGAGCCACACGCGCACGCTCCGATCAACAAAAATGGAAAGAATGATTGATGACTGTCCGCCATGAGCTGTCAGCGAATGGTTACCCGGACCATTTTGTGGCAGGAATAGAAAAAAAAAATAAACACCCCTCAACTTAACGACGACAACTGTTGCAAGCGAAGCTTTCTTGGATGCGATTCAAACGAAAAATTGCCACAGTCAAACCAAGAATGAACGTAGTGGAGTGATCGCTGAGGCTAGTACTTAACCGTTCAGTTGAATGAAGACGCGTATTAAACAGATTGCTTTTATTGAATCGAGAAAATTTCATGATGTATGCGTTTTCGCTTGCATCGATGACCTTGCGCTTGTACAGTATGGCCTTGTGATCACTGCGGTTTTCAGGCTAGAGAGAGGACACAGCAGCCCACGAGCGTGTTAGGGATAGAAGCGCCGAATACGTAATGGACATAACTTCAAAATATTGTTTGAATGACGTAGCTTTCTGTACGACTATAGATTCAATCTGGTTTAGACATTTTCAAGGTACCAGTCACGTGAGGCTGGATAGAGTTCTCATTTCAAGTGAATTGGTGGAACTGTGTGACAAGTATAAAATCGAGGCCTTGTCCTACAGCAGTCATTGCCTTGTGGCGTTCTATGTGGAAAACAAACAGAAAACGACGAAATGGAATTCGAAGTTGTGGAAATTAAATAGTCGGGTACTAAAAGATGAACTTTTTACAGCTAGAGTCAGTGAACTGTTTACTAATGTGCAGAGTAATTTGCTGATGAGCTGGGGAGTCAAGTGGACTCTTTTTAAAGAACAAGTTCAAATAGGCGCAGTCGAAAGAAGCACAATTATCAATAAACCGAAAAGAGAGAAGGGCAAGGAACTTTGCCAACAGTGAAGTACTCCATTGTTAGAAGAAAGCACAAACGCCGGCGAGTTTAAGCAAGAAATAAGAGACACAAAAAATAAACTAGTCATCGATACTAAGCGTTACAGGGGAGCTATCATGCGAGCACGGGCAGATAAGATGTGGTTTGGTGAAATACCTACAAAGCGTGCGTTGTCTGATGAAAAACGTTACGCGCAGAAAAACGAAATCAGGGAAATACAGTGCAAAAATGTTCTTAAAGCCAAAAAAGAAACGATTGAGCTGGCGTTCGTCGAGTGTTACTCTGGTCTGTTAGGCAGGCACATTGAAATGAACGATGGCCTTGCTGATGAATTTTATCGCTTATGCCCGAGTTAGAACCAGAGCTTCGTGAAATAAGGGAAGCACCAAATTAGTGTGCGGGAATTAGTAAACGCAATGGATGATCTGAATACCTGTAAGTCACATGGGCCAGACGGCTTAAGCGGGGAATTTTACAAGGCTTTCAAAAGGGAGGTAGTGGTATCTTTATATGAAGTATTGGTGGAGGCTTACAAACTACATGTTCTCCCCCAGTCGTTTAAAGAGACGTATATTGTCTTGATACCGAGGTGTCAAGATGCAGTAAAACATCTGTCCGTAAAGGCGTGCAGGCAAATTAGTCTTGCAAACATCGACTACAAAGTTTACATGGAAGTCTTAGCTAGACGGTTGCAAAACGTAATTCAGTTTTTGGTAGGAACGCATCAAACTTGCGGTATTAAGCATCGCACGATAAGTACCAATGTGTACGTCGCCAGATGTGTCTTGGAGGGCTGTGATGCCTTCTCGGGTGGTGTGGCGTGCGCATCGAGCCGAGCCTGAAATTCTCTAGATAGAAGGACGAAATAATCAAGGCATCTTAAGTTTCCAACACTAGATCCTCCATATTCTTTTCCATTGTTGATGCACAGTACTTATACGTATGTAGTTTATTATATCGCTCTAAGCATATTCAATGTGAACACAAAAATTGGACCATGATTTAACTGCATTTTTTGGGCTAATTGTTACTTAGTGGGTTCTTTCTACTCAACTAAAAAGGAAATAATGACGGCTGAATTGTGAGTCGCTTCCGACGAAAACCAACATAAATTTCTTTTCCATTGAGCTAAAATCAAAATTCAGATTAGGGAAGGCAAAAGAATAGAGGAAATGTGTTTTGAAAAAATATGTTCTAAAAATATTTCTCACAAATGCATTTTTAAAATATGAACCGGTGCTCTGGATGCGGATATCTTCCGATGTCTCAACATAAGTACTTGCAAAAAGGGCAGAGACCGGTACGGAAAGCTGGACCTCACGAGAATGTCATTAAATGCACCAAAGAAAGACATACACATTTAGCACGAACATGGCGACATCCAGTCGGTGACTCAGTCCTTATTTACTGCGTCAAGATATGTATGCAAATTACGAACGCACTTCATATTTCAGTATGCCTAAGAGGACTCGCAAATTGGAGAGCTGTGCCCTTTCCAAAAGGCACCTTTATCTCCGAAAAACTGGCTAGCATCCTCTACATCTCCTAACCAAGCCGCACTAGGCTTGGCGCATGCGTTTTTCGTAGCTAGGTCGCTCGTGACCACGCGACTCGCCGCGTGCATGTGAGCTTAGCCAAGAATGAGAGCGAGCCGGGGCGTCTTCTCGCGGGGTTGCGTGCGAGCTGGAGGCTATGAGCCCTCGTCTGCAAGAGGCGTCTGGCCACCCTGCGGATATCGCCCAGCGAGCCGTTCGGCCAGGAAAACGCCGGAAGCGGGACCACAACCATCGACAAAAGCACGCTTTGGACGAATAGTTTTGTAATTATATCTGAATCGAAGGCTGGCCATGTGAAATTTAGACTTAACCAGGCTAAGCCAAGATTTCGCTTAGCACATCCAGGGTTAACTGAGCTAAGTCGCAGCCATTTTATTAGTAGCGCATGGGGCATCTCGAAAAGTTTTCGTTTGCTGTGTTAATTTTTGCGCTGCTCTGCAACTAGAGAGACAGAGACGCAGGAGCAGAGAACGACAGAGTAGTCTTTGCGCGTGGAAAGCCTTGGGAAGGCTGTTCACGTTGCCCTGGAGATAATTAGCAGCATGGAGCACCAGCCGCTGTTGCTTCGACAGGTTATGCGGCTGCCGCGACCGCCCGTGCGCTTTTTAAATCTAGCCCGCAGCAAGTGCGGGTGGCAATGGAAATGTCGGTGAGAAATTGCCGACACTGGCTGGCGAGAAAAGAAGCGACACCCAGCCACGGCTGCTCGTGATGCGAGCACTAAGGCGGTTACTACGCAAAGCACAATGGGAACTGTTCGTGCGAGGCGTGCAAGAAACGCGGACTTGCAGATTTCTAATGTCTGCCCGTAATGGGCCGAGTGCCTCTATGAGGTGGGGATAGGATGAAATGCTCACGAATCAATAAATTCCACTAAATGAATCTTTATTTTTTTTTCTACGTACATACAGCTGTGTACGCTTTAGTTTACGCACATTTTCACCTACATTTGCTATTTTCGGCGACCGCAACTTATCTTGCCATGTGGCGCTCGAAAGGGAGGGGGGGGGGGGGGGGGGGGGGGGGGAGGCTGCACTGTGGTCAAAAATTATAATCATTGCCCCCGTAGTCCCAACCAGCCGCCCAGTGGTCACGGACCGAGAGGGCGATCTACGTAAAAACAGTATAAAACCTCATTCTCTGGAACCGACCGAAGGGCATTGTTTTCTCGCTGCTCGAGGTCCGATCGATCACCTTGTTACAGGCATTTTTTACTCACACAGGGAAGCGGGCGGGGTGGTCAGTTTTGACTTCCGGAGAATGAAGAGTGAAAGAAAGTAAGTAAAAAAAACACTTTAATTGAAGGCCCCAATAAGAGTAGGGTTCGTCGCTTGTTGTTTAGTCGTTGTGTCTTTAAAAAAATTCTTGAAGAGGCGTGTACACGCATGCAATAATAACGAATATTTTGCTTGATTTGTGATTGTTTATGTTATTTTATCAGTGATAACCATAATACATGATTATCAAGTACACAACGAAAAATACCAGCACTTGAAATAAAACACGCGCTTGTAAACGTCGTCTACTGTTAAAGGATGACGCGTCATAATTCGTTTCTTCTACTTTCCACACACAGCTGCCCTTGTATCTGCATTTATTTTTTTATTTTTAATGCTTCGTTCAGCGAATGCACTCTGTGTCAATGCTTCCCTCTGTGATGCGCAATATATGCCACCTCGCGTTTGGATTTCCTTTTGGCATGTGCATATATTTTACTTTATACCTTTTGATGTACACTTATTTGTTTTTACTGATTATTTTTATGACTCTATTTATGTCACGACTAAGTCATCACCATCACCATCATCCTAGCCATAATCCCAGCCTATCTACGCCCACTGCAGGGCAAAGACCTCTCCCATTAATCTCCATTTATCCCGGTCCTGTGCTAACTGCGACCAATTTATCCCCGCAAACTTCTTGATGTCATCTGCCCATCTAACTTTCTGCCGCCCCCTGTCACGCTTGCCATCTCTAGAGATCCACTCTGTTACCCTTAATGGCCAACGGTTATCTTGCCTTCGCATTACATGCCCTGCCCACGTCCATTTTTTCGTCTTAATTTCTACTAATATGTCCTGAACATACGTTTGTTCCCTGATCCACTCCACTCTCTCCTTGTCCCTTAATGTTACACCTATCATCTTCCGTTCCATTGCTCGCTGAGTCGTCCTCAATTTAAGTTGAACCCTTTTAGTGACCTCCAAGTTTCCGCCCCGTAAATGAGTACCGGTAAGATGCAGCTGTCATACACTTTCTTCTTCAGGGACAATGGTAGGCTGTCATTCATTATCCGAGAATGTCTGCCGTATGCACTTCCACCCCATTCTTATCCTTTATCTCTGCCTCACGTTGGGATCCCAACTTGGCCTATTTATTCTCATTTGCCTCTCATGGTTGGGATCCGGGTGTCACAGCTTGGCCTACTAAGTTTTCAGCGCATATATGCCGCTCGCTTGCTTACCACTTTCACGGCCTCGCCACCTATCTCGAACCGCTGTGCTGTCCCGAGGTTATTTATCATTACTTTAGTTGTCTGAATATTAATTTTCAGGTTCTGAAAATTTTCACGCGAATAAGTATAGGTCGCCACTTTATAAGAGACCTCGCGTATTTTGCCGCATTTGTCCTGTCTTGTGTATCCTTTGAACCAGTCGTTTCTACAGTGCTTCGGCGATGAGAAAAAATAAATAAATAAATAAATAAATAAATAAATAAATAAATAAAAAATAAATAAATAAATAAATAAATAATAAATAAATAAATAAATAAATAAATAAATAAATAAATAAATGCTAGAAGACTGAAAGCTTTATTATATGGACTTAGATGGCTGCGGCAGAAAGGAAACATTGTCTGTTGTACCCAGTATTCAAACGAAGCAGCCCACTAGAAGCTAGTGCTTCCAGACGGCACCTTCGATCCCCACTAACCACGCGACGACGTATGCACTCGAATGCGTTTCGTCGTGCAAAGCGTTTCGTACAGCAAATGCATTTTATTGTTTGGAAATATTCCGACAAACAATAAGAGGCGAATCCCAAAACCGCACCAGCCTACGGACGTTTTTGTTTGTGCCTACTTCGCGAAGCTATGGTGTTTCACTGATGGCATCTGTAACAAGAAACGGCGAAGTGAACGAGAAAAAAAAAACCCCTTCCGGTGGCCGAGATAGAACCCGGGTCTACGGATTTGTAAAGCCGGCATCTATCCTATTGCTCCATTTCTTTCGTTTTTGTTTGTTGCACGATTGCTTCGTTTCTATATATTGTCGAAGCGGTTTCGAAAACAGACAACAACCAAAGAATGTGCTACGAGAAAGCTTCGCGTTCAACCATCGTCGTGGTTTGACGGAGGGTGCGCCTGAACTTTTCCAACATGGCACTGTGTAATCCAAAGGCCACTGCTCTGGCAAATCGCGTCTCAGTTTGAGTTATACGAAAATGAAATTGAAGTATCAAATGTGCTTAAACTTATATATATTAGGAGGTGCACTTAAGGTCGTTATGGTGTTTTAGCGCAAACTTCGTAGGTAGAAATATAGCACAAAAAATCGGAAGTTCTCCTAGGCACGTTTAAATTCTTACCAGCCGGTTCCCCCCCCCCCCCCCCCCCCCCCCCTACCCCTAAAGTTGAATTGGCCCCCGTCACTACCAGAGGCAATTTTGAGACGCCGCGCATCACGAATACGTGACCTCATTCAGAAAGATAGTCTTAAGGTCACAATACCTTTTTGTGAGATTTTAGCTTCAAAGATCACCAAATAAAAGCAGCAGCCGTTATTTACCGTTTCCTAGGGAAACATCCCAGCTACTATCAAATGCGGAGTTCAAAATAGAGTGTCGACATTCATTAGGGAGTTATAAGCACACCCGGTTGAAATAGTGGAAATGTAAATCAAGGTCAACAAAAATGACGTGTCCATAAAACATTAGTGAAGGAGACAAATAATCCTAGCCAAAAGGCCAAAAGTAAAAGAATGTGGATCTATAGGTCTTAGGAAATAAATATGTTTTTATGGTATTTTTAAATGCGTTCGTTGTTTCTAAACCCTCTATGAAGGCGTAGGGATGTTGTTAGCGCCTGGCGCAATGGCTATGAGAGTTTTTTTGCATTTAAGGCACGAAGTAGAATAAAAGGCCATTGAACACGAAAACTTTCCATAGCGTTCCACTCTGAATAAATTATTTCCAGCTGTGCATTGCAAGAAAGCTAAGGATGTGCTTCCTTGGATTCATTTTTGTTACGAGTTGCCTATTTATTACCAACACCGTAAAAATGGTCGTTGTTGCTGCGGATGCAGAAGACTCAAATGTACGTAAATGCCAATTTAAAAAATTCCTTCAGTATCTGCATTTGCTTGCTCGCGCTGGCAGAAACTACTATTATCTTTGTCTATGCCGCTTGATGCTGGACTTGAGCTGCGGGCTGTTTTGGGTCCTGTCTGGTGTCCCACTCAGGCTGCACAGGCAACCAAAGCTCTTTGCTTCTTCAGAATCAGGACTGCACAGAGTTTTGTAAGAAACCTAATGTGACTGAAACTTTTCTCGCATCACCCGATATCTTTCGATGTTAAATAAATGTTTTTCTGGTCTTTTTTGTCCTTATCATCTGCGTAGGAAGACACTGCAATGGCTCGGCTAAACATTACCACGTACATTGAATTGATTCTCTCACCCCCCTCACCTCAAACTTTTGCGTTTTCCTTAGGCATGAACGTGAAGCTTTGTTCCGGTACTTTTCTGGGTCGCCGTTTTACCTTTGTGCTCTATATGTGCTCTGTCGGGACCCACTATTTCTTGACTGACTGAACCATGAGCGTTCCTAACTTTGGTTTTCCTTTTTAATGCGTAGCTTTCTTGCCCGAGTACCCCCACACCACCCCCAGCCAGGACCATGTGACGACCTGCATTTCCACAAAAATGCAAAGTTGGCGCAACTAACACCTTTTATCGTTATACTATCATAAATGGGAGATAATTGGTGTGGCAGAATTTCAAAAACATAAAAAATAAAAAAAGAGAAAAAATCATGCACACCTCCGTCTGACAATGACGATGGTTGAACATGAAGCTTTCTCGGGAGGGATTCTTTGGTTGGCGAATCCCACACTGCGAGTATGTGCTACTCTGGAGGTACGCACAGCTTCTCTAAAATACTTACAGCTACTCGGGTGTACACTCCGTAGGCCTAACATTTGGGTGTGGAGTGTGACGGCGCTGAATCGGTAACTGCTGCTCGGCGGTCGCTTCGACCTTATGGTCCTGTGTACCACCTAAATATCTCGGCGTTCTCCTGGACTCCTACTGACAAAGCGCCCGCTGTTGGCTGGGGCGCACTAAGACGCTTTGTAGTTTTCTTTTAGAGAGCGTTATTTCCCCAGAGGAAAAAGATAAGGGCAATTAGTTGATGACGAGGAAAGTTGATTAGATGAACATAAATATGTTCGCTTCGAGGGATGAAGTCTGGGAGGGAACGATGATGGGGCCCATATTTATGCGTGTGTATGCGGATGCGTCGTCTACGCGGAGGCCCGTCGCCGCAAGATGTCGCAGTCTCGAAGGACGCAAAACGAGGCAAGACTACAGTCACTGGTGTATGTCGGCTATTGCATCGCTGCGGTGGCAAACTGGGCAACCGGGGTTTGTAAAACAATCTCAGAAGTGAGGCCATTGGCGGGCCACAGCGGGAGTTAAGGCCACGCCCACCAGGATCCCCCCTTCTTAGTTATTCCCATGCTTTTGTTCCGTACAACCTGTCGATTTTTGGAAGGGCCCAGGCATGTAACATGTTCTTGGCATCAAAATTGGTCTATGTAATGCAGTCTTCATTGCGCTCGGAGACACATACAGCGGTTCCATCTGGTTTTCGCAACGTTTGTGTGGTCGTCTACCATAGAGCCAATGAGGCGGGACAACCCTTTTACACCGGTCTGCGCTGGCGGGCAGAGCTTTACCCACCCCTTTGCACGGAAAAATAGTTGCACGTTCTTCTTCTTCTTTCGGGACACCACCTGCCCTTGTACTCGCGCTTTTTTGAAGTTAACCTTACCGAGGTTTTGCGTAATCGTGTTGTCTCATCATCATTCTCGACCAGACCTGTTTGTGGGGGTTCATGTATGAAGTGTACACTTCACTGCGGTTCGTTGGTTTGTATTTCGACTGATTACATTTACGGATTCTCATGTTAATATCTACAAGGACCTAATTTCCTTGCTATTTCCAGCACCACTGTATACAACTGTTTATTCGAACTTGTCTGAACAAGGTGTGCTCTTACGTGTCCGTAAAATGCCGCTTTCTCCGTCAACAAAAGCGTTCGTCTTCAAACTGAACAGCAAAACTTTGCCTGTTAAGACGTGGCTGCACAACCGGAATATTTTTATGTCTTCTGTGAACTGTCGCCTGTGTGATGGACCGGAAACTATTGAGCACTGCTTCATAAATTGTAAGGATGCCGTACTATTTGGGATGTCCTCCAAAAGAACTACTGAGAAGGACTTTGAATTGACTCCACAGGTATACGGTATCTCGTATCAACTGCAAACTGTGATGTGACATGATTATTTCTTTTCCCTAATCGCTCTGCAGAGTTCATGGAAAACGCAAATGCTGGATAGGCACGCTGAGCGTATGGTTTCTTCCAGATCACACTTCTGCCAAATGATCATTAATCTTAAGACGTCTATGACCAAAATGATTCCCGCCCTGATTGGTATCCCCTCCTTGTTCACTGTTTCCCCGTTTTAAACCAAGTGTACATAATTGTTATTTGTGTTTAGTTATTTTTCATCTTGTAATGAACTCATTTGTACAAGTAAATAGTTTGTAAATATGTGTTGCAAATATCATTTCCTACATTGACATGTATGCAATAAATACCATGGGAAAACAAAAGAAAATAATGTCGAAATGAAGCAATTGGATAGACGCTGGCATCATAACGCGAGGGACCCAGGTTCAATCCCACCACGGAAGCGTTTTTTGTTTACTTCCCCCACGATCATTGATTTCTTCAGAGAAAGTTGGCTCTCCTGCAGGGTGTATTAGCGTAGAACGGCAGCAGTAATGAGTGTAAAGCTTCGCTTTAAGAATAGTGAAAATGGCGAACCATGTTAACGCCCTGAATTTCCATAAAAATGCGCATTTGGCGTAGGTAACACCTTGAATCATAATGATGTATCAAATGCAGATAGTTGACCCGATATAATTTTGAAAAATCAAATTACGAAAAATACATAATAGGAAGAATGGAAAACCGTGTAATGCTCTGCATTTTCACAAGAACGCATTTTTGACTGAAGTAACCCCTCTAAGCGTTATAATAGGGTAAAACAGAGATAATTGCTAGGACAGAGTTTTGAAAAACCAAAAAATTGGTAAAGTACTCTACACAAGACAAGCGGCATAAGAATGCTACGAATTAGTAGGCAATTCTTGAGTTCGACCGCTTTTCTGATGGAGGCGAAAGCAAAAAACGCCCGTGTGTACGAGATTTCGGCGCACGTTAAAGATCCCCAGGTGGTCAAAATTAATCGGAGCCCTCCACTACGGCGCGCCTCATCGCCTGCGTTGCGTCGGCGTGTTAAACCCTACAATCAATCAATCAATGAATTTCTGCGGATTTTCTTTCGCCGACGCTCTTTCTTTTGCTGAATCGTGAAATTCTCTTTAAGGAAGACAGAGGGAGTTCCCTGACCTTCATAGTCGTTGTTTAGCGGTGGTTCTGTGTTGAAAATAAAGTACCTTTGAAATTTGGAATTTTCACCAATGCGCGAGCAGGTCCCTGGTCCTCGGATGGGGTCCGCCAAGCCTGAAGGGTAGCGGCCGCGTAGTCCTCGTGAAATGCCAAGAAGACCATTCAAAGTAAGAACGAATGCCCCTCACAAAGCACGCCGACACGTCACCGCAGATATGGTGTTTGGTGTCAAAATACAAAACCATAGTTGGCGGGAGTAATGTGCGGTCCTGCATCTGTCCCATAAGTAACGCATCAGCCCCTGGTACCTTACTGGGAAGACGGCAATATATGATGATTTGAATGGGTAATCTAGCGGAGAATATTTATTTGAGGCTGGTGAGCTCGTTACAAAATTTTGGCAACGCGAAGTGAGATACAAGGGAGAGAGTGATGACCCATATATATAAATGATGGTGTCGAAAGCGTCGTTTCAAGCGTATACACAGAATAAAAAAGGTTGCACTGACCGGTCGGCCTCGTCGTTGTCACCGACTAGTGATTTTGTGATGATGTTGTCAGAGACAACAACCGGTATTTTCCCAATAGGATTACGACGTCACTATGCACGCCTTGTTTTTCCTCTTTCGCGCGTCCCGAAATACACGAGTTTTATGCACAGAGGCTATGTTTTCTGAAATGAAACGTGCTTGGGTATGTGTCAGCACGCCCATAAAGCCTTGCTCCCTAACACGACAGCGCATTCTAAGACGGTCAAGCACAAAAGCACGAATCAGCCTTGTGGAATGTCCTTCGATGCTTCTGCTTCCACGAGGCCCAGCCAAACTCTGAAAAACAAGCTTGGCACCAGCTTGGCTGGCACCGAGGCCAAGCCGAGCCGAGCCGCGTCGAACCAAGTGCTGTGACTGGGGGCCCTGGTTTTTCCAAGGATGCCTTGTGTAGCGTCGCCGAAGACCTTTTGGCGGCGTCGAGTTCGAAGAACAAGGAACCATCGCAAAAAAAAAAAGGCTCCAAGCGCGTGGTCATGCCGTAATTCCGTGGTGCCTTGCACAAGCTTAAGAAAGTAGCGAGCTGACAGCAGCCGTCCTCCAAGACATTTTTTTCAGTTCGTGGAAAAAAAAAATAGGTGGCCTATTCCAGAAAGGGACTCATGCCAGTACTCTCGTATCACGATGCAAAAAGCGGCCTGTGACGCAAAATATTCCTACCAAGAAAGGGTGGCATACGAAATACTCGTTCCGTGTGTCTGTACCCAAAATGGGCGGATCATCCGCTGTGAAAATTAGTAGGCCAAAAACCTTATAGGTCTCATCATGCGCGAAATGTGTCTATCCTTGTCATCAGCGAATCGCCTCAAGCTTCTTGTTACTTCAGGGCAGGAACTACGCAGTAGAGGAGCGCGGTGCTGCTCTGGCACCATTGGTCGGCTCTGCTATATGCTAATTGCTGGTCAGCGTGCGGTTGTTGGTCTTTGATAGTACAACCCGAGCGCCGAACGGGGACCTGCGCATAGGAGAGGAGCGGTGGGTCGCTGGCTCCGTGGCTAGGCATTCGCGTTCCTATACACCGCCTTAAAGGGACTCTGCAAAGTATTGCAGAGTCGCTCTTTCCTTTCCGCCTGGAAAAACTGGGAAAGATATAGTTATCGCTAGCACCGAGCGGCACTGAAGAATTGGCTCGTCGCAGCAGATACGCCTACCGTTTCAGTAGTGTTTTGTGGCTTTCTTTTAGAGTGGCTATCAAATGCGTCCATTGCTGCAACAGAAAAGAAGCTGCCAATAGCCGCTATATTGCTGTAGTGACATAATTCGAGTGTTCAAAGAACGCCAAGACTAAGGAAAGAGAGAAAAATCGTTTGAGCAGGTTTCCAGGTTTATCTATTTGGCATAGAGCAGTAATGTTTGGCTGATGTACTTCGTGACCCCCTGTTCTAAGCACCGCTTATCTTTTTTGGCTACGTTCTCAAAGCATTTACGATTTAGAAAAAAAGAGGAAAAAGTGTTTAAGGTCGCTTTAACTGTCTCGACCGGATTTTGACTTTACGATTACGCAAATTCTTTGTTCGTGAGCAGCAACATGGCGTTTAATTTTATTAAGTGAAGAATTAATCTGTAAGAAAAGCCCTTTTTGCAGCAGTCCCCACCCCCCTTCTCCTCCACATCTCTTGTACTTTGTGACCCCGAGGTTTAGTAATTTTATGGCTAACTCTTTGTTAATTTTTCCCAAAAGTAATAGACATCTGTTTAATCCTTGCCAATGCACTTGTTTCTTTATTTTCGATAAGTTGTTGCTTTATCTTGCAATAATTCGCCGTCACGTGGGAGATTGATGTATGTATATTGTTTTCTTCAAAATAAACTATTTGTGAGTAGCGCTGTCCTGTCTACTTCTCGTTCCTTTATTGTGCTTTGTTTTTTTCTGCGTTGATTTTCAACCATGAACGTTCACCAACCCGCCCAAAATCACAGTCCTCCAATAGTTTGCCAATCGATCACTGCATCTCATTGACGTTTTACGCCCCAGAAAAGCAGCAGTACACGTTAGTCGCTCACTAACCATAGCCTATCCGCAGTTCTAGCAAACGGATGGTGAACCTAGTAAACGTGTGGTGGCCTTTGACTTAAAAGCGTGTCATAGAGACACGCACAGTAATAAGTTGAGAATGTTACAGAAATATGTTGAGAATGCTAATTACAGAAAAAGTAAAGCAAGTTTACTGTAATAGCTCCGATGTAGGACTATCATGGGGGATTGGGTAAATTCGTCGGTCAACAAAAAAAAACAATGCAAACGATTATGATGACGGTAATGAGACGACACGATAGCACCAGTACACACGTTCCTGCACGTCCGCGCGAGACTCTGCGCTACCGATGCAATAGACTCAGGCGGGCTTACCTTAGCGGGAGCTGTTAAACGTGGCCCCCCATGGAGAGAGAGAGAAAAAAAAACATTATTTCGAGGAGTATCAGTGTGTGACCTCTTTCTAGGGGGATCTACCGAGGGGATAGAATAGTCAACTGTGGCGACAAGCCACACCATCCACTCTACAGACCACCGGTGACGAGTGGTTGGCCGTCTCATACGCGGCTTTCGCCGACAAGAGTGAAAGAATGAGGGAGAGCATTGAATATGAGAACAAACAGGATTATATTTCAACAGGTGAGTAACTTTAAAGGCAGGACCTGCCGCGGTGGCTCAGTGGCTAAGGTGTTCCGCGGCTGAGCACGAGGTCGCGGGTTCGATTCCCGGCCGCGGCGGCCGCTTTTCCGATGGAGGCGAAAAGCAAAAACGCCCATGTTTACGAGATTTCGGCGCATGGTAAAGATTCCCAGGTGGTCAAAATGAATCCGGAGCCCTCCACTACGGCGAGCCTCATCGCGTGCGTTGCGTCGGCGCGTTAAACCCTACAATCAATCAATCAGCTTTACAGGCAGGAAAGTATGAACATTGGCGTGAGTTAACTAAAAACCTATACAAATGTGACAGGGTAAAATGTTAGAGTGATACAACCAAGGATCATTCACAACGAATATTATAAACTAGAGGAGTTAACTAAACATAAAAATAAACAGTACGATGCCTGTGCAATACAAGAAAGTCCCAGTTGTGTTTGAAGAGGTATTATAGAAGGCGACAGGAGCAACTGGTTCTGATAAATAGCGATTATAAACGTTCCCTCAGCTTTCTCGCAATTCTCAAACTTACTAATCTAACTAGTTTAAATCGGTATAAATGGGAATCACTTATCTCACATGCCGAATTGTTTTGGTCTGTGCGCTTGTGTCGGGCGGTGGTGCAGCCCCCAAGCTAGCACATCAGGATGGCTAGGTGCCGCTGTCTCACCCGTCGAAAGACGCCCCTCTCCGTTTTCTTTCTGCCGACTCACTGCCGGGCTACAACGGCGGCGTCCGCCGCTCAAGCCCGGCCATGGCCCACGCTACTGCGTTCGGGACGCCGCCCCCGCGAATTCCAAGCAATTGCGGGGAGAATCCCTGGTTTCACTCTTCCGTAGCGCCACGTGTGTGACTTCAAGTGACGTCGCATTGACAATTGTTGTGGGTGTCGTTTGAAGCTTTGTTTTCCAACCACCTTCAGAGCGTGGATCGGAGCCATTTTTTTAGCGCGGCGTTAATGGCCTGGGGCAAGTGGCCATGGTTCTGGCATGGCCGGTCGATTGAAACTAGCATTGAGCGGCCGTGGTTCTGACAAACCTTTCCAGGTCTTCGACCATGTTTCGCGAAGCTTGTTGTCATTGATCCTGGGTCATTGTAAAGTTGGTAACATATTCTCTTATGGTGTTAAGATTTGCTACTATTGTAAGGATTGTCATCAATAAAACCCTCAGTCACTGCCTATATCAGTTATGTTACCAGCACGCGAAGGCTGTCTTCTTTACCCACTCCGTTTAGGAGTTTATTTGGACTAGGTTTGCTATAGTGGCGAAAAACTAGTCGGTGGGTTTTATCTTCCTTCAGCGGAGGTTACTGTAGTGAATTACGCCGGTGACGCGACTTTTTTCTATGGATAAGTACAATGCTGATGAGACACTAGAGTTGATAGTTTTGCGAAATAACCTGAGCTGAACTGATAATGAAAAAGTGTTCCGGCGTGTGGTGCGATACCAGATAACAATGCCATTTTTTTATTGGGGATTTCTTTGGGACTTCTTACTTTGGTGTGCCCCACAATTACTTTCAACGCAGCCGGGAACAGTGGTACCGAGCTATTTCAAGCGTGCAGGTCCACGGCTGACGTTGGTTTCGGTCAGAAGAAATGTTTTTACGTTCCATGAGGGGCAGCGTCTTTTGACAGCTGATACAGGTAATCTCATGTGCAGGCGTCAGGATTTAAAGTTTTATAGACTCTTCAAGGCCTTTATTTAGCATTGAAGCTGCTTGACCGCGCTGCGAAAGAAGGTTTTTTTTTTACTAATCGAGCGGAGCGCCTCGCTCTAAGCCACCTGTACGTCCGTCACATAGTATCTCGTTTTCTCTTTTTCTGTGACCAGACCGATCATTTTTTACGCTCATTTACGCAGGCGTCTTTACCCTAGTGGCTATGGAGGGATCTCCAAGGCCCCTGTGTAGCAGGTGTGGATATGGCGTATCCGTGATCCACGTGCTACTTCGATGCAAAGCACTCCACCCAACACGACACAAACACTTCGCCGAACTCTAAGACAACACATCTCACCACACCAGCGTTTTCCTGTCTGACGACCCCATGGTTTCCATCAAGCGTGTTTACTATGTAGCAGAAGTTAAATTTTTAGACCTAATTTCATACCACGCATAATCACAGACTGGCCCTCTACACCAGCGATCCTCATTGTCTTTCACTGATTTTACCCTTGTTTAATCTAACCGATCTTAGTGGTTACCTATTCATCTCCCATATATAACAACTGTTTTGGCGCTCTTTGCCCTCAGTTGGCCTTGCGCCATAAAAATCCAAACCATCATCATCCAGTGCCTATGGTAATGGGTTTTCTCCGCTGTTGACATCTCTCTATAGAGACCAAGACCATTTTTAAAGGAGGTGATTGAGACGGGTAAATTCCTGTCAGTCCGTTTTTCCTTAGATGATTTAGCTACTGATACTAGAAAAAACACTTTATAATGGCATCATTAAGTCCATTTTTCCTCCCCCGCTATATCGGATTTCGTAGATAAATCGCAACGGCCAGGATGTTCTGCGCTGAGTTAAACGTATGCCCGTCGTTCCAGGGATTAAAACTTTTTTTGCGCACATTCTGCAGCATTGCCAGTAAAAAGGTGGCCGAATGGATACGGTAATTTTGCTCCATCGGTAAATTGTTGCTTATGAGGAGAGAATGAAACTACTGATCATGCCGTCTTACTCTGTCAGAGTGCTGCGTTTTTCTGGGCTATCCTTCATAGAACTCAAAAAGACGTTGGTCCTCACTCCGTTTTCATTACGGTACTTGGTTGCGTGTTACCATGGTGACGTGCCGTACGACCTTTTTTGTTTGCTTGGCATGTACAGTATGTGGAGATCTCGGTTAGCGGACCGCAATGCTGACGTTTACGCGTACCACCGTGGGGTATTTTCGCGACGTGGTGGCCGCTCCGCAGAGTTCATTTTCAGCGATGAGTGAGCCCTGAATTCAGTTACGGTAATCGAAAAACTCCTCACCATGCGGGATTTATAAGTTGAATCGTAAATATATGTAAAGAGACCTTGGCTGCATGTGTATTACAAGTGTGTATATAGAAGTGCTGCATGCAGAATGGATTTTGATTGATTGATTGTAGGGTTTAACGCGCCGACGCAACGCAGGCGATGAGGCGCGCCGTAGTGGGGGCTCCGGATTAATTTTGACCACCTGGGGATCTTTATCGTGCGCCGAAATCTCGTACACACGGGCGTTTTTGCTTTTCGCCTCCATCAGAAAAGCGACCGCCGCGGCCGGGAATCGAACCCGCGACCTCGTGCTCAGCAGCGCAACGCCTTAGCCACTGAGCCACCGCGGCGGGTCTGCATGCAGAATGGAAAGTACTGCGGTGTGTTAGCCCGCCGACTTGGTGACAATGTAAATTGGCTTCTAGCCTAATGCTACTTTTGTGGAAACATTGTTCGTATTTTACCGAATCCTCCGTATAATTATGTTTGCAGATAAAGCGCGTTACGTTTTAAGTATATATGGGATGTACGTTCGTGATAAAAATGTGACCGATTTTAATGACGATAGTCTTTGTTGGGGTATTTAAACACGGAAATTTGGTCCGTCTGTATGTCTGTCTCTTCGTCGATTTAGCTGCCCGGCTAAAGTTAAGGCAGATGTAGAACGAGACGTTTATATAGGCACAACCATTTCTAGACATTTAATCTGGCGGCAATGTTCATACTTGTCAATAGTTTTGCGCGAAACCTAAACTGTACCCACGTCATAGGCAAAACATCAATACTTAAGTGATGTTATCAGTGTTTTTAATTTCCAAACAGGAATGCTTGAGTTTTGCGATAGCAAATGAATTACTAGCGACTAAAAATGCGAACCGTGGGGCAAACTGCCTGTGGCGACATCTGGCAGTCGCCTTGGGTACGCAAGTCCGCGAGTTTCTCAACGCCACTGTTGGATTACGAAGTGTATTTCCAAATTAAGTGGTTTGGAAAGCGTTTGTCCATCTAAACCTCTAGTTCAGCTATTCGTTAAACTTATGCCCGGGCGAAGAAACCGACGGACAGCCAGCCAGCCAGCCAACCAGACAGACAGACAGACAGACAGACAGAAACACAAAAATTTTCGGGTTTAAGTAGCCTAAGAAAGAATACCGTCTTTAAAGAAGAGTGTCCAAATACGTTATTCTTGCCGTAGTATTATTAGGGTTTATGGCAATGCTTGTTTTATATTTTCCGCTTGCAATTAAGCGCAGCGAAAGAGGCCTGATTTATTTTGAATGACTAATGTAAGATCAAATAAAGACATTTTAAGGGGCGAGGATTAACGCGACTCACCAAAGTAGAAAAAAAATTCACCATCTTCCCGTAGGGGAATCCTGAGTAGTATGCGAAGCAGCCATGGGGTCGACTCAAGTTCCCATTACTTTTCAGTTCGATCGCGGCGTTGCGGGAGGAGATTAAGGGGAGCAGAGCGCGCGTGCGTCATTGATACCGTTGAGTTACACTGGCGCCCCCAGCGGAGTATGCAACGGCTACCGACGAGCCTCTAACCTTCAGCTGCTTCGCATCCCGGAGAGGAGAGGAGCTTCGGAGAGACGAGGAGGAATGCTGAAGAGGAGCGTCGAAGAGGAGAGGAGGAATGCCGAGAGGAGGAGAGGAGAAGATAAAGAAAAGCGGAGAGGAGAAAAGGGGGAGGAGGATGCGCATGCGCAGGGGGGGTGTGGACGCCGCACAACGACGGAGGGAACAGGCACGACCATAAGCTGGTCCGCATCTAAATCTATTTTTGTTTGTGTAAGGAAACCATGCCGTATCAGCACATTTTAGGGTGGTTCGGGTAAGCATTATACAAGAAAGAAGTTTAGTTACTGGTATCAAAGAAGGGAAAGCGAACACTGACCCCGTAAGAAAATATATTACACGTTTCCGAACCTCATACGGGTTCATATGATTGCTCGTTGACTGAGGTAGAGAAGAAGTCATTGTCACTTATGCAGCCCGTATGTAGAACGTACGTAGCCTGTACCCATGTAGAAACCCGTATGCGGTTCCGAAGCGCGTAGTATATTTTCTTACGTGGTCAGTTTTCGCTTTTTTCTTCGTTCACATGCCTGATCAGACGCAACTTCGTCTGGCCTGACCAGACGCAATTTCGTGATTATGTTTCTGCTATCAAATGGCGATAGGTTCTATTAAGAAGAAAACAAGTTACCAATAACTTTCTCTGTAAGACATCCGACATGCGAAGTCCAATTAAGGTCGGATGAAATTGATATGCTGAAATATTTGTATGCACTAAGAATGCCCAGGGGTACGTAGAGAGATCTGAATTCGAAAGTGTAAAGAGCTGCTTTCTCAATGCTGTCCGCGTTTTCATGAAGACGACAAGTCAAAGTATGGCTCGCCAGCTGCCTCTGCTTTGACGCGTCTTGTGGCTTCCGCGACCGCTGGTACGTGGTGTAGAATTGAGTCTGCAACCAGACTGGGCGGCAAAGGAAAATGGAATATGAATGACGGCGACGAAATGCCGATACTCGTGGGCAACTAGAGCAGCGACATGCAACCAATGCCGTAGCTAAAAGGAGTAAACCTGGCCATGGAGACTTTTAAAACGTGAAGCATTGTTGGCACGGTGTACAAGGGGCGCTGGAGAAAGACCGTGTTGCGGACTGAAGAAGCTGGAGCAAAGCGTGCGCGTCGAGCCGAGCCTCGAATTCGCCGCACAGAGGGAAGAAATGATCAAAGGCTCTTAAGGATCCACCAATAGATACTTCATCAACCAGATTTTAGGGGAAATCCCCAAGGTGGAGCGAGTTTTTGTGAACAGGACGAAGTTTTCTTCAACTGCGAAGTTTCTGAGAAAGCTGTATAGCTTTCCTTTGTAGCCGTATGGCTGCATTTAGGTGGATTTCAAACTTTCCTTCATATATACTTCATATTTTTTCCTTTGCTACTGGGCAATACCTATACGTATGTAGTTCACTATATCACTCTGCTTAGTATACGCAGAATGGGGGTACAAAAATTGGATCCAGATTTAGGTACAAATTTTTTTCCGTCGTAATTGATCCTAAGTTGGTCACATTGTATTCAACTCGAACGGGAATAATGGCGAGTGAACTGAGCCTCCCGTCGACCGGCAAACCGACATATAGTTTCTTCCTTTTGTGGTAAAATGCAGCATCCGGATTTGTGAAGAGAAATAAATAGAGGAAATGCTATGTGAAGAAAATATATTGTAACAAAATGATTTTCAGAAATGCATTTCTAAAAATACGAAATGACGTTATGGATGCACATATGCTCCGGTTTGTCTACATAAAGGCCATGCAAAAGAGGGCAGATACCGGTACAGAAAGCTAGACATCACGAGAGCCTCATTAAATGCACCAAAGGTCGGTACAACAACATGGCACTGTCTTATGGAAAGGCCGTTGCCCTAGCAAATCACGGCTCAACTTGAATTATCCGAAATGAAATTCAAGTATCAGATGGCTCTACGGTGCGCACTTTAAAGTTAATCGTCATAGTGTTTTAGTGAGCCACATTTGGTAAAGGTACAGCTGTTGCGCCTCTTGAATTCTGACCCGTCGGTGCATATCCCTTCGTTTTAAGTTCGCCCACGTCACTAACGAATGTTTTATTAAGATTCAGAAAGGCAGTCTCCCAGAAAGACAACCTTAAGGTCACTATGCCTTTTTGTAAGATTTTAACTTCTAAGTACCCAAATAATAGAAGCAGCCGTTCATTAACTCTGTGCTTGGGTCGCATGCCAGATACTACAATTACGCAGTAAAAATGAAGTCTAAACATTCATGAGGGTGTCATACAAACGTCCCGTCCGTGTTGCAGTAGAGGAAATGTAACTCTGATAGGTCAACGAAAACGACCTGTAGATAAAAGTTAATGAATAAGACAAGTCACCGTAGACGCAAAGCTAAACCTAAGAATTATTATATAAGTATTCGAAAATGCTTTTGTAGTATTTTGAAATGCATTTTGGTTCCCAGTTGAACCATCTGTATTGGCGTATTGTTGTTAGCGCCTGGAGTAATGGCTATGAAAGCTTTTTTTTCTGCATTTAAGGCACGAAGAAGAATAAAAGAGCTTGCCAAACGAAAGCATTCAACAGCGCTATGCTCTGACTAAAATATTATCTGCAGTTCATTGCAAGAAATGTAAAGATGCGCTTCCTTGTATTCATATTTCTAACGAGTTGCTTGTTTATTACCAATGGCGTAAAAATGGCCCTCGCTGCTGTAGTACAGAAACAACGACTGTACGTATGTGCCCCTTACTAACATTGCTCGAGCTTCTTTATTAGCGCGCTCGCACCTGCACAAACACATATTAACTTTGTGTAGGCCGCTTGATGTCGCAATTGAGATGAGGGCTGTTTTGGGTCCTGGGTGAGGTCCCAGTGAGGCGGCAGGAGCAACCAAAGCTCTTTTTGTGCTTCTTCCGAAACGGGACTGGATAGAGTTTGTGAAAAAATATTTCATTGCGCAACTGACTGAAAATTTTGTGGTATCACCCGACATATTTCCGTGTATAAATTGCTTGTCTGCTCTTTTTTCTCATCATCATCTGGCGTAGCAAGACACTGCAATGACTAGGCTAACATGGCCGTTTACATTTATTTATTCTCTGTCACCCTCCGTCACCCCTTTTGTGTTTTCCTGATGCACGAACGTGAAGCTTTGTTCCGTTACTTTTCTGTGTCGCCGTTTTACCTTCGGGCCCTCTATGTTTTTTATCGGAACAAACTATGCCTTGACGTTACTGACCCATGACTTGCTTAAAGTGGTTATCCTTTTTAATGAGTAGCATTCTTAGGCGAACCTCTCCCCCCCCCCCCTTTAGCCAGGGCCATTAGCGCCCTACATTTCAATTAAAATGCACATTTGGCGGGAGTAACACTTTAATCGTTATATAGCATAAAAGGAGCTAATTAATGCCACAGAATTTTGAAACATGCAAAAAAAGAAAAAAAGAAACAAAAACAGAAATGACGCACCGTATACCGCCCTTCATTTACGCAAAATTACAGACTTGGCGGAAGAAACACTGGTAATCGTTATAAAAGCGTATATAGAGGTAATAATTCCGACAGCATTTTGAAAAATCAAAAAGTTGGCCGGTAAGAACTGACACTCTAGACAAGCGGCATAAGAATGCTGCGCATTAGTAGACTATTCTGGAATTTCTGATGATTTCTTGCTGAAACTTGAAATATTCTCTTAGGAAGACAAAGGCAGTTCCGTGACCTTCAGAATCGTTGGTTCGCGGTCATTCTGTTCTGAAAACAATGTAACACTGAAATATACAATGTTTGCGATGCGACAGGGATGTCCGTGCTAGAAATTTTTCCTTTTTCGAGGAATTTTCGGCTGTAATTTTGGCCAAAGGGGGAAATGAGAATCTTATATGTAATCAGGGAATTTTAGGAGTTGTGGAATAAAAAGAAAAAAATATTGCCAGAAAACCGGACCTCGCATCGTTTATTGCTTTGTTTTCTTTTAAAAACGTTCCTGATCACTTCGTCGGATTCATGTTCACATATCCGCAGTCATGTTCCCGCAAGCCACAAGCATCCAAGTTCCCTTCCAATATAGTTCAGAAAATAGGAGGGAGCGTACAGCAAATACTCCAGGAGAAAGCGCTAGTAAAGCGTGAAGCGGCGACGGCTAAAGGGCTGTACCTGTTCGCATGTATTCCTGCGCTATACACAAAAAGGTATTTCGGGTGCGCCAGTGTCCGCGTGCTGCCTACAAGACATGGGGGCAGGTGTCGCGGCGCTGAGCTTAAATTACCTCAATTACCCAACAATGTCTTGTTATTTTCAATACCGGCAGTTGTAGCTTAGAACTTTAGCTTGCGAATTATAAGCATGCTGGTTGGTACAAAACGAGAAATGCGCAGTACAAATGCTGATGAGACCACGTGAAGTACACATATGTGGCGCTGGCTTATCCCCGAAACGGAACAGAAATCTACGTAAACATCTATCAACGCCAAAAAGACAATGTAGGGAACTTTGCAGAGAATTCTTCAGAAAATGGCGGGGAAAAATGGTAAAAATAGGGAATTTCTCAATCCAGAAATGGAAGTTTTTCTGGTCAGTGCGGAACATCACTGGTTTGCGAGGACATCCGCAAGTTCCTGGCATGGAGGAGGCCCGCCAAGCCTGAAGGGTCAGGGGCCCTTCAGGGGTGATGAAGTTGAGGAAGTAAGTGCAGAACAAACAGAAAATGAATCCGTGAGAATTATTGCCTGTCCTTTCGAGCAACCAAGCTTACGAAGGGCCAAGACTATTGCGAGAAATTCTGCGTAGAAAGATGTAGTAAAGATAGGCAGCTGGAGGGAAAAGGCCCAATCTAGACCGGGTGAAAAAATACCACACCTGTCTTGTCCTTCCGGACAGAAGCATCGGTTGCAATAATGGCGTTGAAAAGGAAACCGTTCACATGATCCAGTAGGAGGCCTACTAAAAGGTTCAGAGGGAATAATTTAGCGTTAAAAGGAAAAAAAATTGCCGAAAGAATGTCTAAGGGCGACACTCTGTCAAGTACGGAAGCCGACAGGAGGGCCACATTTAATGGGCCCAGCAGAGATTGTACGAAGACAGCCTGTGGTTGTTTGAACCGCGGCCATGGACTACCGAAGAACAAGGAAGGCCATGTAACGAACGCTGTTTGCGGCCTGGATATTGGCGATCCCATAACTCGTAAAAATGCATCGGAGGCCATAAGGCCACTTCTTCGTCTTCGTCGTATCCTGTCTGAGCCGAGGCAGCATGGGACAATGCCCGCCGGTGTGTCCCGCGACAATATTTATTTGATGCTGGTGAGCTCCTGGCCAAGTTTTGCCAACGTCGAAGTGACATACAGGCGATTGAGTGATGGCCCATAGCAAATGATAGGGCTGAAAGCGTCGTTCCAAGTGTGTAGTAGCCGACCGTTTTTTCGGACTCAAAGTTCGGACTTGCTGGATATTCCAAACTTTCCCAAGGAGCTGCAAGTTGTCCCATAGGAGGAATATATGTAAACAATGGATATTTCGGACAAAAAAAATGGCCGCGTGTCTGCTCCTTTTGTTGCAAATGCCGACGTTAGACGATAGTCGACTGGCACCCCTGCGAAGTATATGCCTCCCTTTATCTTTCCCGCTCATCTCTCACGCTGTTCCTCTCCCGTCTCGTTCCTCCCAAGATAACAGGCTAGAGGTTTGCTCAAGTTAATTTAAATTTACCGCCTTACACTGCTCCGAGTTGAAGGTCTCGGTGCCAGCGCTGCCAACGGCGGCGCTGGCACCAACACACCCGGATTCTATGGCGCGAAACTTCCGGATTCCATGGCGCGAAAGGTGCGCCAGACAGATACCCTAGAAGGTGACGGACCAAGAGAAGCGCTGCCTGGACAGTCTTTTCTCGTGCCGTCTGGCAGCAGCGGTGAGGCGCTGATGTCGCGGCCTGGCAGCAATCGATGAAGGGTTTCGGGTGTCAATTACTTCAGCTTGCTTACGTTTGGCCCAGAGTGCAGGAGAGTGCAGGAGTTCAGAGTGGCGCTCTTTGCCCCAGTTGGTCTTGCGCCATAAACATCCAACCATCATCATCAGAGTGCAGGAGCCGGAGATCAGGCTTTGGGCGAGTCGCCTCCACCCACGAATGCTGCGAGGCGTCAGCAAGGACACGGCGAAGCAGATCGGTGGGGTCTGAGATGATCGCTGAGATGGAAACGTTGAGGGTAGATTGGAAGGTATCCCAATCGCCAGTGTGGACCGGTGACGAAGGCGACCCGTTGACTCCGGTATGAGACCGGTGCGAATCCGGTGGTCATCGCTGCCCCAACAGTCCGCTTCACGTTTCCAAGAGACAACTTGCGTACGCAGCCACCACGACAAGTCAAGTGAATAGGGGGGCATCCGCAC